>VWZP01004917.1:305733-451668 GCA_013396995.1 Dicaeum eximium | reverse complement strand
TGCCGGGCCCGGGGGATGCCGTGCCCGGTTGATGCCGTGCCCGGGGGATGCCGTGCCCGGGGGATGCGGTGCCCGGGGGATGCCGTGCCCGGGGGATGCCGTGCCCGGGGGATGCGGTGCCCAGTTTATGCCGTGCCCCGGAGATGCCGTGCCCGGGGCTGCGCCGCCCGTCCCGCGGCGGGACCCGCCGAGCCGGGCGGGAGGGAGGGAGGCAGAGCCGGGTGACATCAGCCGGAGGAGGGGCCTGCCCGCGAGTTTCTTTGCTCGGTGCATCACTTCCCGGCGCTGCCATAGTCCGCTGCCCGCTCCCCGGCGCGGGGCCGGCGCCCATGGCGAGCCCGGCCGGCGGGGACAGCCCCGGCTCGGCCGCCCGACGCTTGTACTGCAGGTGAGCGGAGCCCCGGGGACAGCCCGGTCCGTGGGGACAGCCCCGAGCCCCGGGAGCTGTTGCACGGGTGGGGATGCAGCCGGAGCGGAGGAAAAGCAGCCACAAGGACGCGGCGCTCGCTCCGTGGGGCAGCTCGTGGGTGCCGGGGGCTGGCGATGCTCCGCGGGCATCCTCGGCACTGCCCTGGAGCGAGCGGCTCCTCTGAGAGGAGGGCGATGCTCAAAGCTCCTCCGTGCTGGGCATGGGCATGGGAGGTTCCTGCTGGCACTGCGGAGACTTCGAGTCTCAGCTTTAGAACTGGGCGCTACAGAAATTCACACGGGACTGGGGGGGGAAATAATAGTTCCGGGCTCTTTGGCGTTCATGGCAATGCTCGTTCTCTTCATTTAGATCAAAACTGGAAAATGCTAAACCCAAAGAAGACGAAATGAGTGACTTTGAGGCCTTACAGCGTTGTTCATGCTCTTCACCGTGGTGTTTTATTTCTCCTCTAGCAGTCTGAAGTGGAGGTGATGCCGTGGCTGGACTAGAGGGCTAAAAAAGCCCAAGAATGCTTGAAGTGTACGGGATACAGTAGCTTTTCATGAATTCTCTTTGCATGCTCTGCAGTAATTAGCACAGCAGCTAGTGGGCTGTCTGCTTTAATGAGTGTTGGTTCATTAGGGAGGGCAGCAGGTGTTTCTTGGTTGTGTTGTGTTGTAGAGCAACTCCAGGGAAAAAGGAGGCAGCAGAGTTAATATCGTTGTTCTGCCTACTCTGGGGGAGCTAGAGCTGGAGAGAAACCTGCTGGATTTTAACCAGACTTGGGCTGCTTCTTTCTTTCTCTTTGTTTTTTCATGGAAACTTTTTGGGGACGAGGTTTTGGTCACTTTTGCAAAGGAAATTGTAGCTTATCACAAATGCGTGCCTGCACCAGCGCTGCTCCCAGCTGCTGGGCAAGAGAAATGGGAACCATTTCCCTGTGGCTTATCAGGTGGCTCTGGCAGGGCATGTGGTTTTACAAGTCTCTGCTGTGCCTTTTAGGCCTTGAAAGCAAGTACTGGTGGAGCCTCTGTCCCTGCTACACTCTGCAAGATAAAAAAGATAAATGGTAACTCAGTTTCTTCCTTAACTTCGCTTTCGTTGCCGTGCAGAAACTTGAGGGTGAATTCGGTGGCTCTGTCTGGTGTGATGGGTGGAACCTCAGGTGGCTGGGACTAAAAATCCAGTAACTGGTACTAAAATCTTAATATGTGGGGTTTTATTTTTGCCTGGGAGCATTATTTGAGGTGTAAGAACTGCAGAAGGTACAGACAGGTACCTGCCAGACCCCTCATCTGGGGAGCTGAGGGAGGTATTTTCCTTCTAGGAAATGGGGTTGGGTGAGGAGAAACATGCCAAAAATGAAAGTGCTTATTCATTTTATTACATTCTCTTGTGGTTCCCTAAATTCAACCCCTCCTAAACAAATTCATGTGCTCTGTTGTGCTGGCAGCAAATAATCCTGGTGCTGACTGGGCCAGACATCTCTATTTACACAGACTGGAGTCAAAACTTCTGCTGCAGTGTCATACACCACAAACCAGGGTGTTTCTCCCTGTGCAGCTCTGTGTGTCTGCATTTGCTCACCTTTCTACACAGAACTGTGAAGTTTCAAGGAGGACTTGTTGGAATTCCAGGGCTTTGGAAGCTGTGACTGTGCAGGGCTGGTCTGTGGGGTCACTGCTGGGGCTTGTTGGAATTGTGCTCCTCAAATTTGAGCTGGCTGAGTTCTGTGTGATCCTGAGTTAGTGCTTTACCTTCCGTGGGGTTTTGGGCTGGTATTGATTTAAGTGCATTAATTCAGCTGTGTGGGATCTCTGAGGGCTTGCTGGGCAGAACAGGGGCTGTAGGAGCTGTGAAATTCCTGCTGGCAGCAGGTGTCCTGCTCTTCTCCACTGCTGCAGGTGCTCTCACCTGCCTGTTTGTGCTGGCTGATTTTGGAGGTGTGGGAAGCACCAAATCCATCCCTGGTTCCCCTGGGCTGTGGAGAGTGACAGGCTCATGCTGGGGACAAGTCACTGCCCAGAGAACTCCCCTGGATTTGGCCCCTTGCTTTTAAAAGGCCACTCTGGAGATTTCTGGGAGGGGACATGGACATGTCCTGGGGAAACCCTCCCTGTCCTGCACTGACATCATGGAGATGTTATTGATCCCACACAGAAAGAACATTAGATAATGCTGCAGCCACTCCAGAAATGCATTAATCTGCCCTGAGAACGCAGATAAAAGCACACCTTTCCCTTCCCCTGCTCTCTGTTCTCCTGCAGTCTCTGTTTTCCAGAGCACTCCTGGCTTTTGTCATGTTTACAAACTTTCCTTGATTGTGTCACAAACAGTCCCCATCTCACTCATTAGTGTCACCAGGGTGAGGACCTGACCTGAATGTGCATGGAGCAATTAGAGAGTGCTCTGAGAGAGGAGGCTCCTTCCTCCTGCTCTGATGGGAAAACTGGGATGGAGAAACTGCAGCGAGGGTGGGCACAGCTCAGCGTGGTGCTTGAGGCAGACTAAACTGGGGTTTGCAAAGCAAATTGGGGAGAAAATCCCACTGCTGGGGCGGATTTGTTCTTGTTTGTTTTGTGTGTAACCAGGGGATAACAATACCATGAAATACTGCAGTATTTTCCCCAGTTCTTGTAAAGCAAACTCGCACAACTTTTGAATCTGGGCTTTATATAAGGCTAACAGCTATTTTCTTTCCAAGAGGTGGTATTTAATTGTATCTGCCTGAGGTGAAAATTAGCACCAGCAGCAGTGCTGGGTTGGAAAAGTGCAATCAGCTTCCTCTGTGGGACTGGGAAAGGGCTCAGGTGCACTACCAGAAAGCTGGGAATGACTATTTGATCTCTGTTTACTCTGTAGATTAAACTTGAAATTGCTTATTACATTTCTGAATGCTGGTTCAGAGGTTTCTGAAAGATTCTGATTTTTCTTCTGTTGGCAGTCTCCACCAGGCAGAAGGACGTGTAAAACAGGATGAACATTTCCAAAATAGCTGTGCTGCATAATAGCTGGCCTGAGCAAAAATTATATGATAGCTTAGCACGCAGAGTTGGCTTTGTTCTCATCTGTCTTGAGATGTTTTGAACTTCTCACTTGTACTTTCAGCTCTGGAGAGTCACGTGGCCATCCCAAAGTGGAGCCAAGCAGGACATGGAGCACCCACCTCAGCAGGGAGAGGGATCCTTCTGGGCAGAGCTGGGCCTTGGTGCTTTGCAGGATTCCCCAGGATTTTGGGGGTCCTTTTTGGATTCTTGTGCGTTTCCCCTTGTGGGATGTGGGGGGAGAAGCTCTGTCCCTGCTGCCTCTGGTCTGCCATGAGACAGGGCTGTGCTGTGTGACCCTGCTGTGCCTCTGCCCCGTGGGTGCTGCTGCAGTGCCAGCACTCCTTGTCCTCAGGGCGTTCACTGACTCTGTGCACGTGGGAGTGGAGCTGAGGTGATGCTCTGCCTTCTCCCTGTGCTGCCTTGTGCTTCCCTGCTGCAGGTGCTGCTTGTTGTGCCTCTCCTGGGGTGACAGCAGCGCCTCTGGGTGCTGTACCCCCAAATCCTGTGCCCCTGTCCCCATCCACGGGATGGCTGTGCCAGGCAGACGAGAAAGGGAACGTTGTTGTGCCTTGGCCAATGTTTGTGGTTATTCCAAGTTTGCCTCTGAGTCAGCTGAAGTCAAATCAGTTTGTGGCTCGGGTGTGGCCTGGGGACACCCCTCAAAGCCATCTTCCCGCGAGATAAATGGTGATAACCACCCCAGAGCTGGGTCTGGAAGCAGCTGTGACCCTTCCCAGCTGGAATGCTGGCTGTGAGGCAGGAGGGAGCTGTGCTGCCCAGAGCTCCATGCCCAGCTGCTGAGGTGCCTTTTGCTGCCTCCTGCATTGGTCACCGGGTGCTTCTCTCCTGGGAAAGTCTCTCCGGGAGCTCACGGCCAGCAGGAGAGGAGGGACCCTGGAAGGAGTTCCTGTGAGCAGGAGGTTGGTGTTTGGATGCTGGTGAGCAGGTGCAGCAATTCTGGTCCCTCCATGAGTGGTGGGTCCTCTCAGAGCTCTGGCTGACACCACAGCATCAGCTGCTTATGCCACAGGAAAATCCTGTGTGTGATTAATTTCTGTTTTCCTGGAGGATGTGGCCAATTAGGGACCTGCTGCCCCATTTTTTCAACGTTAGGGGAAGCAGTGCCTGTTACACCAAAGGATGAAGACATGTTATGAAAGCTGAGAAATTGATTGGTTATAGAAGAGTGATTTTTAAAATCCTTTTTGGCTCTACCTCTCTTGAGCCAAATGCTCCTGGACCATGACCACTCTGGTGACTGGGGACAGGAACAGGCTGCCCTGCTCCCTTGACATTCCCCTCCTCCAGCTCAGTGATGAGTGTCCCAGACATTGGATTTTTTCCTGATATATTACATAAACCACAGGGGAAAGCCTTGCCTTGGTGGTGCCTTGAGGATGAGCAAAGTCATAGCCAGAAGCAGAAAGGCTTAAAATTGGAAATGCTGATAAAAGTCTGGGGGATCAACTTCTCACTGATCCAGACCTCATGCTTGGAGGGAGATAGGAAGGGATTTTTTTTAGGGTCTGGTGGTGATAGAATGGCTTCGTTTGTTAAAGGAAATTCATCAGGATGGAAGATCCTGCCTGGGTTCAAACCTGTGCAGTCTCTGTGTGTGTTCCTGTTAGAGCAGGAGGTGTCCAGGTGTGCCCTGGGGGTGACACTCTGGGTGTGCCCTGGGGGTGACACTCCGGGTGTGCCCTGGGGGTGTGACACTCCAGGTGTGCCCTGGGGGTGACACTGCAGGTGTGCCCTGGGGGTGACACTCTGGGTGTGCCCTGGGGGTGACGCTCCCCTCTCTGTATCCGGAGCTGCAGCGAGGACAGGGGTGGCAGTGCCGGGGTGGCACAAGGGGTCCCTGCTGCCCCTGCCCTGAGGTGGCTCTGGGGTGAGCCTGGCCTGTGCCCTGGATCCAGGGACTTGCTGGATGTGGCTCCCTTCTCTGTGCTGCTTTAGCACACCCCCAGGACACAACTTTGTCACTGCTCTCTTTGGTTTGAGCTCCCCACGGAGCAAATCCTGCTCAGTCCCCAGCCTCATCTCCCCAGCTCTCATGTTCCTCTTTTCCTCTTCGTGCTCTCTTGCCTCCTCTCCAGCAGATCAGGCTTTGTTACTGCAGAACATAAACTGTATTTTTGTTGTGGTATGTTGATTTCTTGCTGTCTCATGTTTTTGCGCTCGGTGGTGTCCAGACTTGCTTGAAGAACAGGTTTGAGCTCTGTCAGGTCTTACACTGCAAGAAGCCACAAGCAGCAAGTTTCTGAAAGTGGAGAGATGGATTTTACTCAAATCTTGTTGCTGTTCTGGTTGAAGAGCAGTTTTATCTCCAGATTGCTCTCAGGTGTGTCTGGTGCTGTGTCCCAGCCCAGCCCAGCTCTCTGTGCCCCTGTGATCAGCCAGCCCAGCTTCTAGAATTCCACTTCTCTCTTATAAAATCCTTTGCCAACCAAAGCCTTGAAACCCAAATTCCTCCTGGTCTGGGCACACAGGCTGAGTGTCCCAACCACAGAGTGGGACTGTTGAATTCTGGGCCTGGGCTATTTATATTGTCAGTGGGAAAGCTTTTCATTGACCAAGCTGTTCCCTCCCTAAAGATACTTTTAATTAAATGTTATTTGACAGGTCTGACTTTCTAATTGGCTTAGATTTAACTGGTATAAATGGGATTTTTTTTTTCCACGGAAAGCTGAAGAGAGTGGGAATAATTTTGTTGGAAGGCTATTTGCATTCAGAGTCACATCCATCTGTTGTTTAATGTAATAAGCTGATAGAGTGGAAAAAGAAAAAAGCCAAAAACCCCTCACAACCAGAAAGCCAACATCCCTGCCAGTGCTTGGTGAGGAGAGGGTGAAAGGGACACGGCTGCCTCAGCTTTGGAGCTCTCTAAACAATGCCCAGCAATGTTATGCAACTGCCTGGGGAAGGAAGTGAAAAATTATCATTACAGAGCAGTTTCAAGGGCAATATTAAATGAGCAATTTGCAGCACAGCTCTGTGCTTAAGTGACTTGACTCCCTTCTCCTGAGATAAAACGAGCAGGGCTGGTTAAGGACAATAGCCATGACCTCTGTTCCCTTTGGGACAGGGGCAGAGACAGGCTCTGTTCAGAATGAATCTGAATCAAATTGGGCAGCCAAACCCAGACCAGTGTGATGTCCTGATCCTGGGAGTGCCTGAGGGATCCCTGGAAAGCCTGGAAAAGGGGGAACAAGCATCTGCTGAAGCACCTCACTGATATCTGCTCTTTCTTATTTCAGTGGAAGGGATAAGGAGACCTTCTGGACACTGGAGCAGCAATAAACCCCTGAATTAATGATTTGGAAAGCAGTGCTGCTGTCTGTTCAGCATCTTCAGGGTAGGAGAGTAAATAGCTAAAAATCTATTCCCAGTTTGCTTTCAGCAAGAGGATTTTGCCCGAGGATGGCAGGCCCTGGAACCACAGGTGCTTCCTTTCTGACTCTGAGATTAGACAGGCTCCATCTAAAGAAGCTTCACCTTCTGTTGTGAATCAGTAGCTCTCTGCAGCTGCTACCCCTGGAGGGATTTTTGGAAGAGGAATATTGGATTGTCTTGGCTCCCCTCAAGCTTTTCTGTTACCTTTTGCTCCTCACTGGGAGTTAGGGGCTAATGCAAGAGAAGGACCAAGAAAAAGGACTTAAATGGGGGAAACACTAATAACAGAGCTCAGTGTCAGAGCTGTTTTGTGTTCCACCTGTGAGCAGATGTTTTGTCTTGGAAGCTGCTATTAAAAATGCATGGGCAGGGCTGGGAGCTGTCAGTTCTTCTGCAGCTGGCTCTGAGCTGCACAAGGTGGCTGCTGGAGGCAGCTCTGGGCACACAGGGGCTGCCAGGGCTCCTTTCCTGCCCTGGGCACCCTGCTCTGTGCCCCTCACACTTTGTGGCTGCCTGAGAAAGGGATGGGTGCTGTGGCTGCAGGTCCAGCTGCTGATCTGGGGTGGAATTTGGGACAGGTTGCTGGATTTGCAGCCTCTCCCTGAGAGGATTGGCTCACAAGGAGATCAGCTCTGCCATAGGGCAACACAAATAATTAATATCTGTGGTGAGCTCCCCAGGGACAGCCCCTCCCCAGTGCTGGGACAGTGGTCCATGTGTGTGTGTGGAGTTTCTCCATGCCTCGATGAGCAGAGCTGCACAAATGTGTATTTACAGGTAGAACAGAGGGGTTTGCTGTGCCAAGTGCCTTCCCAGTTCTGTTTCCAGGACTTTCTTGACGCTCCTGTGATTTTGCAGAGCACTGAGCTGTATCTGCTCTTTGGGGTGTCACAGCAGGTGCCACCTCAGTGCTCACCTGTACCTGTGGCACCTCCTTGGGCACTTTGGTGTGAATTGCTGCCTTTTCCTGTGCTCTGGAGCAGCTTCAGCCCAAATTAGTTCGTTGTGGGACAAGTTTCTTGTGTGATCCAGGCTGCAGAGTTGAGGTGGCTCTTTGTGCACTCCATCTGTGGAATATCCATTCGTGCCCGAGGAGAGCTGGGAAGGGCTGATTAATGCTCATCTCTCTGGGGCTATTTGTTAATTACTGTCATTCATGGTTTGTATGATGGTGCTGAGAGGATCCTGGCAAGGTTGCATCCGTTCCAGGGTTTCAGAGTGCGTGGTAAACACCAGTATTTTATTGCAGCTTTTCTGGGAAATATTCCTGTTTATTCCTGTTTTCAAGGGTGGGAAATTGTGTAGCCTTCGGGGTGAGGGAGAATAGAGGTGGTAAAACTGGGAGCTGAATGTCCTGACTCCCACTCCTTTCCTTCAGCACTTCCTTACCCACGTCAGAGTGAGGGAAATTGTGCTAATTGTGAATTGGAGACCTTGGCTTTGTCCTTCACTGAGCCCTGCTGGGCACTGCAGCACTGGTGTCACACGGATTTCCAGTGGCTCTGCTGTTCTAACAGGGAGCAGAAAGTTGTTTAGGAGGAAGTTACCCACTGGTGAATTAAATCCCAGGCTCTGCCTGTTTGCAAGGTGTCCCTAGCAAAGGGAACACTGCAAACCACAGGAGGAGGAGCAGCCTGGGTGGCCCTGGGCTCTTCACAGTGACCAGAGCCCAGGGACTGGGACTGGCTTGAAGAAAAAGCAGAACAGCCCTGAGTGCTCAGGCACCTGTGACTCCATGTGCTCCCTGTCTCTCAGGCTCTGAGAAGAGAGCAGGTAATTTATAAAGCAGAGAGGGAGACAGAGCAATGTTCCCTGTCAGAAAACCCTGAGAGTTAAATTGTGTGAGTGAGTGGAGCAGCCCTGCCTTGGGGGTGGTGATCTTTTGGGGTATGGTGAGAGATGGAGAGGGAAAAGCACAAATCTGCAGTTGCAGTCGGGCAGGAAGGGTTTGGGATGGGCAGGAGCTGCCAGGGCTCTGAGGAGGGTCCTGTCCTTACTGTCCTTGTGCACTCACCAGATCCCAGCTGGTGCTGCAGCAGCCACAGCCCCTTTTTTTAGCAGCTGCCTGCTGAGATTTGTATGGAGGAAATGCTCTGGGGATTGGATCTTGCTGCAAAACACAGAGGCCATCAGATTCAGCTTGTTTATCAGCCAAGCCTTCTGCAGCATGAAGGCAGGAATACAAACCACCAGCGACTCACAAATGAAAATATTGAGCTTCCTGAGCCACGGGTCTTTCTCTTTTCCCCCTGACAAACAAGCCCTTGTGATTTCCAGCTTGGGAAGCCCAAGGGCCAACATCTCGTGGTGCTTGAGTGGAGACTTAGACCCCTAAAAGCAGCTGAATGTCCTGGAATTGTGATACTCCACGTGTACCTCCAGGCATTTCCTGGCCTCTGAGTTCAGCCGAGTTCTGAGCTCCTGCATGGCTCTAAATAATAAAACATATGAGTTCACTGCCATGTGCCCAGAATTTTAAGGCCTCAGCTCTTGTATGAATTGCTTCCATCAGGGCAGTAATCCAGGAAACGACGAGCACGAACTGCTTGGCTGATGGGAGTCTGTGGTTTGGTGCCTTCCTGGGGAGAGCCAGGGGAGGAAGGAGAGCTGCTGTTCCCTGTGTGTTCATCCCTGGTGTGTGCCCAGCTGGGAGGGCAGCAAGGAGAGCTCCAGCAGCTACCACAGGCTCTGAGGAGATCCTGCCCCACGGGGAGCTTCTGCAGGGAGCTCAGGTGTCTGAGGAGTTAATCATGAAATGACTGAAAATACCTGCATTTTCCTCTGCTCTTCTGAAGAAAAGGAAAACTCACTCTGCAAGATGTTCTCTTCAAAAAAACCATCCTTTAGCACCAGTGTTTTTGGCAGAGAGTTGTCATCAGCTGTGCCAGTGAGTGACCACTCTGCAGAGGGGACCAGCAGCACATCTGTCACAGAAGGATGAGCAGTGAGCAGAGGAAAATCTTGTGTTCCTTGCACTGAGCAAAGCAATTCTCCCGTGGTGGAAATCCCTTCCTGAATGGCCCTGGGTGTGAGGTTCCCCCAGTGTGACTCAGGAATTCCCCTCAGGTTTTCTGGGGGCTCCAGCTCTGCTTTGTGGAGCTCCAAACCCATGTGCTGAGGGCAGAGCTCACCTGGCCAGGGCAGCTGTGTGAGCAGCCTGGGAAGGGAAGGGAAGGCAGGAGATGCTTTGCAGACCTGGCTCCAGACAGAACTGAGTCATTTGTCGAGGCTGACGCTCTGGGAGCTGCTTGCCTGAGGCTGGCATGGCTCAGGAGAGTGAGAATGCAGCCATCCAGATATGCACAGAGCAGAGAAAAGTAACAGCTCCCAACATGTGACTGGAATGGAAGTAGAAAAAAAAAAACCACCCCCAATTAAAGCCATGTGTGTTGGTGGATGGAACTGCTCCTGAAAGGTTGGTGGAGGCTGTTTGTGCAGCACAAATGCAGCCTCTCTGGAATGCCCTGGATTAGAACAGGGAGGCTCCTCCAGCACACGAAATCCCTGTGGAAACAGAGCTGTTCCTGCATGGCAGCAGCTCCCCCAGCCCAGCACCCTTAGGGGTTAAGGTAAGAGCTGTCTTGTCAGCCCTCTCCTCCTCCCTGTCCCTGAAGCACATTTTCCATGCAGCCTGGTGCTGTGCCATGTGGGTTTTTTTGTTTTTTTTTTTCACTGCTGGATGATGATGATGTCTCTGTGCAGGAGCAGAGATTTTAGTTTTCTGTAGACATGCATAATTCAGCTGTCAGGATAAATGGGCTCCCTGGATTTGGGCGTGTGTGTGAGCCTGATGCTGGATCCTCCCTTCTCTCACCAGAGAGGCAGGAGGGGAGCAGGGAATTCTCCCAGAGCTCCAGCCTGTGGTCTGTAAACCCATTGCAGTACCTGTGAGGTTGCAAGAAGGATCTAAATGAAACCCAAAACAGGGGTGGAGAGGAGCATTCTTGCTGTATTTGGGAAGACTTTTGAGAAATGTGATGTTTGTACAAACTCCTCCTGTGGAAGAACAGGACCAGAGCCCAGTTCACACATAAAGGATGTGATCTACATCACAAACTCTTCTCAAAAGATATGTTTGCTGCTGTTTACACCTGTGATTGAGCTGCTCTGATGCCACAGTGTCAGAGCCAGACTGATGTGGTGTGTGGGGAGGAGCAGGACTTGCCTCCCTGTGCTTGCTTTGCACAGAAGCGTTTCCAGGGTGTTTTCCACGGAGCCAGTTTGGGACAGAAGTGCTAAAAATCTGGGGATGTGTGTGGAGGACTCAGTGCCACGGTGCTGTGGAAGCAGTGAAGGCAGCCTGCAGGATGCTGGAGGGTTCCCTGAGAGACAGCAGACAGCCAGCACAGTGCCAGACAGCCGGGCTGCTCCGTGCAGGAGCGAAGCCGAGCGGAATTCTCGCCTTGTGTGGCTTTCTGGGAATCCTGCCACGGGTTTGGGGGCTTGCACATCAACCTGAAGGGATGCAGAGGTTTTTTCCACTAAGTACTTCTGGTGCTGGTCTGCTGGGTTGGGGTTTGCACTGAGTGAGGAGCTGGAGGAACAGTTTTAGGGATGCTGGCAAGGGTTGCAGTGGACACCTGGCTGATATTTGAGCTCCTGGGGAGCCTCTTCCCTTGTTTTTCAGACAGATGTGGAATTATCTTTACAAAATGCCTGAGAGGGCTGCCCTGTGGCTGCGTAACAGCCAGGGAAAGGGGCAGTGTCCAGTGTGAGCTCTTGTTCTGTTGGCCTTTTAAACCCATGAGTGTCTCTGTGCTGATGCCTGATTTTTGGCACCCCTGGAATTTTCAGGGAGAGCACAACAATGCTTTAAACAGCCCTCTGAGCAGGAGACAGCTGCAGAAAAATAATGTGAAATGGGTGCAATCTGCTGTGCTGCAGCTTTGCCAACAACAATCTGTCCTGGTGGCTGGCAGTGCTTCAGCCCTGGCAGAGACCTGGGAGACCTTGGTAAATCCCTCTGCTCTGGGCACTTGGGCCTGCAATCACTGAGGGAGGGACTCTCACAGGCTCTCCCTGGTGTGCTCTGGCTTGATTTCACCCTCCTCACAGGCTTCACCAGATGGTAACTTGAAAAAGAAGTTGCTGCATGTTTGGATTCACTGGGCTTGTCTGGTTCCTGCCATTTGCTGTTCAGTGAGTTCTGCAGGAAGTACAAGGGCCAGGTTTGTGCTGGCTCTGTCACTGAGGTCCCTCCAAACCCCTTGCAGGTGCTGCAGAGCATCCTCAGTGCTCTCCTGGTGAGGTGGGATCACTCAGAGCCTGCATGGCCCAGCTCAGGGTGTGAGCTTTCTGATGGATTCCCAAGGCTCCTCTTTCTTGGACTGAAACCCTTGGCTGGGGCTGGAGGAAGCAGAGAGACAGGAAGGGAACAGAACCAAATTGGCTGTAGCTTGCTGTGGAGTCAGTGGAAAAAGCTGTGGTGTGAACTTTGTCGTGGTTTCCTTTTGTGCTGCATCACCACTGCCCTGCCCTGAGCGTGGTCTGTGCTCAGCAGGGGCTGTGGGCAGGAAGGAGGTGACACAGGGACAGTGTCTGCAGCCTGCAGGAGCTGTGGCATCAGGTGGGACGTGGTGAAGAACCTGGGGCAGGCAGGGGTGGCTCCTTTGGCTTGGCTGTGAGGCAGTCCCTGGTGTTTCTGGGGCTGGCAGCACCTTCTCCATACCCAGCTGTTTTCCTGCTGCAAGCCCCCAGCAGAATCAGGCTGAGAGGGGAAGGAGAAGTGGGGGCTGCAGCTGGAGGGGTTTGCAGGCAGCTTGAATGGAGAATAGACTGGGGCCTGTGGGAGAACAAGCCTGGCTTTCACTTGAGGAGGTTGTGCAGGAAAGGAAACCTCACACAGCCCGTGCAGCTGCCCAGAACAACTGGGATGATTGTGCTGGTGGCACTGGTGGAGCTGAGCTGGACCCTGCCACAGCTGTGGGGGCAGGAATTGGGGGAGGATGTGATGTTTTCAGTCAAAGCTGTCCTGGCTCTGGTCCTGAGCTGATTGCCCTGTTGGGGTTCCACTGGGATCCATTGTGGGTCCTGGGATCCATGGGATCCATGGGAACTCATCCCTGGCTCAGGCAGCCCCTTCTCCCACCCCAGGACAGCACCCAGGCTGCTCCCATGGGTGTCTGGGGCAGTTTTAGAGAGGAGATGTCTGTACATCTCTCATTTATGGTTCTTCTGAATTTGGAAAGAGCCCCCCAAACCAGGACTTCCCCATTTTCAGTGTGAAGTTTGACCTGAATGAGCTCCTCTGCACTGGTGGGTAATAGAAGCTGAAAGGCATAAATAAAACAGGTAACAAATAAATTGTTTTCATTGTGTGGCTGTTGATAAGGCAATTACTTTTTTTTTTTTCCCTGATGTATGTGGTAATTATAACCTGCTGGATTGTGCAGTATGTTTGTTTAAATCCCAGCATATATTTTGGTGAGAGATGTGCTGACCCAATTGCTGAATAAGTTTGTAATGAAAACCTCTCAGGCTGGGTGTCCTCTCCTGCTCTCTGCCTTCTGGAAGTGCCTGAAGGAAACAGCATTTCACTGCTGCTGAAATCATCCCCAGAGTGCTGTTTAATGGCAGCCTGATGGATTAACCTCATTAAAGGTGCTGGTGTTGTACAAGAAAGCAAAACACTCTTGGAAAACTCAGGAACCTTCCTTTGCTGTGCTGAGTTCATTCCAAGCCTCCTCTGGGACAAAACAGAAATGTCTAAACCCCGTCCTGCTGCGGGTGCTGCTTTGCCTGGTGCTCTGCAGGGCACATTTCAGGGGTCAGGAATGAGACAAATGCTGGGTTTGTGTTTCTGGGAAGGGAACAGCATCCTCAGGCATCAGCATCGTGACTCCACTTGTGTTTGGCAAGCTGGTGCTCCTGGCCTCTACGTTTATTTCTGTTTTTCTCACATGGCTGCTGGTGGTTGGGTTTATGCCCTGCTGATGAGCTGTGCAAAGAAATTGGGTTCCAGGTTCATTTCATTCTCACTTTTCTTGAAAGTGAGTTCTCCTGCACAGTTCTCCTTCAGAGAATTTGATCAGTTCATACACTTGGTGGATTCATAATAATTTTTTCCCCCATTCGGGAGTCAGAACATGTTTTAATTAATTAATTTTCAAATTGATATCTCCTTAATCATCACTTCCTCAGACCCTGCAAAGTATTTGCATCTTATAATTTAAGTGCTTTGAAACTGGCTATCAAGTGAAACTGTTAACCAGGCTGAGATGAAATTCACATTTGCACCTTAATCTTGTCTGAGCATTTTCAAGTGCTGGAAGTTAATTACATCCATGGTAGTCCTTTGATACTTGAGTAATTTTGGAGCACAATGACTTAAATTTGTGCTCATTGCCTGGTAGAAATTTCACTCCTCAGCTGACACAGAAAAATTTCCTTGTGCTCTCTGTTCTTCCTGTGGGTCCAGCTGGATTTGTGGGGCAGCATTTGTGCCATGGATTCAAAATATTCAAAATTCAAAATTGTCGCCAGTGTTTCATTTACTGAAAGCCCAAACCCTCCAGGTGTGGGTCAGGTGTCTGCAGGTCAGGGATAGCTTCAACTCCTGGAGCTGGGGGCTTTTTTTGGGCATTTTCAGTGGTTGTTTGGTGTGGTGCTGAGCTGTGAGCATCCCTGCCTGCATGGAAGCTGCTGCACCTCATTCCTGATGGAGCAGCTCCCCTTGGCTCCCAGCAAGGCAGAGTTTTCCCACAGCCTCAGCTGCCTTTGTTAAAAACGGGGGAATTACTGCCCTGGCACCTCTGCAAAATATTTTGGAGTCCTTAGGTTGGAGTTTCTGCACGTCATAAACTGCTTCATGAAATGCTCTGGAAACAACAAATAACTCCCAAGTGTCCTCTGCTGGCCCATCCCCACGGATCAGAGCCACAGAGATGTGTAAGCAGGCAATGCTGGGTGACTTTTGCTTTCCAGCAGGCAGTGGGGAGTTTGAATTTGGATTTCTGACAGTGCTGCAGCTCGTTGGAGCCGTTCCCCTTTGAAATGGGGGCTTGTTCAGCACTGCTAATGAGAGGGTAAAGGCAGCTAAATACAGCTGTCTTCCTCAGTGTCATTTGGGATTTATTAGCAAATATGCAGTGGAATTGAATCCCTTGTAAGTACTCTGCAGCTAATGGTAGATAGCAATTAGCTGGAATGACTGCTGTGGAGCACTGATGCTGCTGATCAGTGAGGGGACAGGAAATCTGGAGCCAGCACAGACCCAGCAGCTTCCAGAGCTCCCTGGAGCTTTTCCCTCTGCATTTTCTGTTTCGTGCCCTTAGCAGAAGGCTGCGGTGAAAATCATAATTTTGGGTCTGGGTAATCCCTGGAGCTGCAGCTTGAGCAAACACTTCCCCAGCAGCAGTAAATGTGTGTGGATATTGGTATTTTCAGCTCAGGGTCACTGAAAGGACTCACTGCAACCTTCCTACCAGTGGAGTGGGAACCTCCTCCCCTGCAGATGTGAAGGGATCTGGCCCAGATGTTTGGAACCAGTTCAGAAGTTGGGGAGGACTGGGTGCAGCACTCATGGTTTCATCTCTGACCTTTTCTTCTCCAAACTCAGCAGGAGGTTTTGTCTCCTCGCCCTCACTAATGAGGTGAGGGGTAGGTCAGGGGGTCCCAGGGGTTCTGCCCTTTGGCTGGAGGGGAACCAGCTCCTGTGTGCTGGTTTCCAGCTTCCAAAAGCGCTTTGAATCAGGAAAATGTCATGTATATCCTGATTTGTGTGTCCCCCTCCGTGCCAGCCTGTGTTTGAGACAGAAACCTGCTTGTCAGGAGGGGGTTAGTGCTGGGGATGTGCTGTGGGTGGGGAGTGAGGGGCTGTGCTGGCCACATTCCACCAGATCTGGGTTTGGGAGTGAGAGAATTGAGGATTTTCATTATTCTCCTGCCAGGCTGCTGCTGGGTGTGTTGGTGATGGAGAGGAGCAGTGTGGATAACACGGACTGAGTGATGGATTGGTGCAGTCACCATTGGAGATGGTGTTTAAGGGTAGGAGGGTGAAATCACCTGTATTTAGGAGCAAGTAATGGGAGTTTTCTTAAAGACTGGAGCTCATTTGGGAGCAAGTGAGAGAGAGAGAGGCAGGTGTGGATGTGCTGGACCCTGCCTGGGGCAGAGTAAACAGGGAAAACTGCCCCAAACCCCTTGGGAGAGTGCCCTGGGCAGAGAAGAGCAGTGGCCTGAGGCTAAATGGGTATAAATTCACCGTGAATAAACTCAGATCCTTGGGAGGATCTGGAACAGCTTTCCTCAGGAGGGGGAAGCAAAGGAAAATATTCAGACCACTCCCCATCGGTGGGGGGGACACATCCCCAAGGCTCTGAAGCCACCTGGACCCGGTGGTTCAGAGCCATCAGCTCCCTCTCAGGTACGGGAGCCCTGCAGGGCTGGGAGGGGAAATCGCTAAAGGGGAATAATTCCCAGCTTGATTGATTGGCAGCACGCCCTTAAGAAAGTAATTATTTAAATGCATATTTAGTTCGTTAAGCCCGTGAATATGCATTTACACTGAGCACCTGGTAAATCTGATCCTTTTTTGGTTTGGAAGAAATGTTTAATTGCCCGTCACCAGCGCTCTGGAATTAGATTTATTTTTGTACAAAACCTAATCAGATTGCAAGTAAGATGCTAAAATCTGTTGCTTCACTAACTCATATCAATAGAAATACTAAGGGTTTTTTTTTTTTTACTACTCTTGGTGGTTTTGATGGGGTTTTTTTCTGCCTTGCCTTCTGTCTAAAATCTTGGAGCTTTGAACTACACGAGGTCTGATTGGGAATGAGTTTTGCAAACACCCCCACTAACATGAATCAAATACCTATAAATACCTTTCCTTTTCCCTTTTCTCCTTTTTTTCAAGGCAATTTCACCTTGCAGGCAGCAGGAATTTCTCTTGCCCTGTGGTATTTGCAATATTTAAGGCAGCAGACCCCCGGCTCTGTCTGGTGACGTGATAATTTTCTGTGTGCCCTGATGGAGCTGTTGGCAGCAGTGACAGGTTGCTGTGAGCAGGGCAGCCCTGAGCAGGGTGTTGTGAGGTCTCAGTGTGGTGTTCCCACTCTGGGGACCTCTATCATCACCCAATTATAATATCCTAATTACAGTGTTTGACAGCAGTCGTGGTGATCACTGCTAATGGCACTGGTGGCACCTTGTGCTGTTCCCTTCATTTCTCACAGTGTCCTTGGCTTCCCCAGCACTCCTGGGACTGTCTCTGCCTTCTCCAAATTGCTGAAAACATTTGATATGCAAGAATCTTTGTATTTCACCTTTTCCAGAGGCACATTTTTGCCGTGGAGCTCTTTGAACAAGCTTGCAAAAGGCAATCTGTGCTGCTGCTCCTCATTAGCTGCTGCCTGGCAGTGATGGGTGACCCTGGGAATTCTTGTTCAGGGCTGCTCCTCCCGTTTTCCTCCCCCTGTTCTGCTGCATGAGTGAGAGAAGCAGTGTCCATTCCTGGGCTGGAGAGTGGCAGGTGTCACATCCATGGGGACCAAGTCACCTGCCAGCTTTGTGCCACCCACTCCTTCCCCTGGCAGAATGCTGGGCAGATTGCTGAGTGCATTTGTGGCCAAACACTGCATTTCTGTGTGGCCTCAGCCCCTCTGCTTCCCTCTGCCAGTGGCTTTGGAGCTCTGGGTGCAGGAAATGCACAGACAGCAGCAGAAGAGGTAGGGGAGGGCTTGGACCTTGTTGTCATTGGCTGTTTTCCCTTCCCTGGGCTGCCAGGGTGGTTCAGGTTTGTCCTTTCAGTTGTGTTTTATGGATTTTGAAGCTTTTTAAAGTGGAATTTTAGTGTGCTTGAGTTGGTTCGTTGACCTTTATTTGATTCCTCTGCCCTTGGCATTGTGTTCCTGAGTGCTTTTGAGCCTGAAGTGATTGCAGTGCATGCAAAGGTGCTGCCCCAAAGCAGCTCTGGAGGACAGGGGGGTTTCACAAGTGGGTTGTGTTTCTGTGAACAACTTCAATCCTTGTTTGTTGTCCAAGGCAGAGCAGGATGCAGGGAAAAGCCTCCTGTGCCTTCCCCTGGTTTGCTCAGGTCCCAGAACGAGCAGTGATGTTAATTAGACAAGTCAGATCCTCTGCAGAGCAGCCTGCTCAAGGACAAACAGATTTTAATTAAGGGCTGTGTGCACTGGGAGGTCGTGTCACTGCCTTGTGCCTGGGCTGTTACTGTGGGAACACCAGGAAAGCACCCACAGAGTGTGAGTGTGTCACAGAGTGGCACAAAATTCACTTTGGGGTACGCCACATAAGGTCCCACCCTTGCCGTGTCTGCCTGGGTTTTGTTGCTGTGGGAATGGGAACCTTCAGTTCAAGCTCTTAAAATCACCCAAGAAATTCCACACGAGCTCTGTAGCAATGCCATGAATTTGGGAAATTGGTCCCCACCCCAGTTTTTTGGACTGTTCATAGCTGGTGAACTCAATTGCTCAAAGAACTTGAATATTGGAAAGAGTTTTGGGTTGAAATTCGAGCTCAATCTGGGCTGAAATTCGAATCAAGTTTGTTTCTGTCTCTTCCACCTTTTAACTGGAATCCCACATTAACTCCAGTAGTGGCTCATTCCTGCATTTCAGGTCCTCTCAAGATTCATCCCCACTAATCTTCCTGGAGTTAATCCTGATTTGAGTACAGGGTATTTCTTGTCTTCCTCCAGTCCCAAAGCTCCTTTTGGCTCTTTGGGAGGCATCAGCACAGACTTGTCGATACCTGAAGATGATTCATGATTTACAAACCATGGATGTACCTTGGGACTGATGAAATTTTGGGGATCCCTGGGGCAGAAACTCATTAATTTTCATGTTGTGTAGCAAGAGGATCAGCAGAGAGAAGTTAAATGTTTTTAATCTTAACATTTTTATTCCTGCTATCAAACAGAAGCTGAGGCAAGGACAAATGCTGCACTGGTACCACAAACAGCTTTCTTGTATAAATAAAATAGCCACTCAAATGTGGGCTTTGCTTTGGAATGAGATGTTTGTGTGGGAGTTTGAGCTCACAGGAGCTGCTTCACAACCCCCTTCTCCCTCTTGGTACCTGGTGGCTTTGGGGACAAATGAACAGCGAGGCAGAAGAGGTCACAGGTGTGTTTGGAGGGAGAGTTTAAAACCAGATTTAATGCTGTTTTTCTTTTGTTTGCCCAGTCCTTGTGGTTGTCCTGCTTTGGAGGATGCCCAGTGTTGGGTGTTTGGAACCACATGGAGCCAACTCAGCAGGAGATTGCCAGATAGAAACCACCTGTGGCCATTTATTGTCTTCTGACAGATCCTTGCTGTTCTGCTCCTGGACAAGGAAGCTCTGTTTTGTTTTTTTGGTTTTTTTTCTTCTCAGCAGATGTCCACCTTTGACCTAGATAGTTTTGACTTTGAAAAATAAATTGAGCAGAAAAAAGAGCAAAGAGAAGCATCAGGATAGAGGAGCAGGAACGTGCTGTGTCCATCCCCCTTGGGAAGGGGTGGCTTTGCAGCAGGCAGGACCTTTCCAAAGAAAGCTTGGGAGTCCCTCTGGAGGATTTGGGATAGGTATGGTCTAACAGGGACAGCTGTGGCTTAAAGAAGGCTCAGAGCACTCAGAGGGGAGTGTTTTCTTTCTCTTGAAGCAGTGTCCCTGCTCACAGTGCTCTCTCTGACAGCATGGGGTGTGCCAGTGCCAAAGGTGTCAGAAAATGCACGGGAGGAGCGCTGGCCTGGAGGGCAGAGTGTCTGTGGAAAACGTGACAGCAGGAGGGTTGATGAAAAGCAGACACCAGGGCTGGGAGCTGCTCAGCCAAGAAAATCTGCACAGTCCAGGGTTTTCTCTGGTGTCCAGTAAAAACCTGTTACAATCTGGCTTCTCTGTTACCCCAGGGAAAATGTCCAGGTGTAAATACCTGGGTATGTGGCCTCTGCAGCACCTGGAAGGAAAAGAGGTGGTGCTGCTGTGGTGATTCCATGGCTTGGAGCCAGGAGCTCTGAGCTTCTTGTCCAGATTCCTGCTGGGAACCCAGGGGCTGCCTTTGGCTGCTTGCAGATGTGGTCTGTGAATCAGAGAACCTTAGGATGGTTTGGGTTGAAAAGGACCTCAAAGACCATCTCATTCCAGGGACACCTTCCACTTGAAGGTGAGATCTGGGTGCTCCTGTGATTTGAGTCCAGGGGAGAATGGAAAGGTGTGCAATGGATCTGTAACCACTGCAGGGCAGAGTGGGAGCACTGCAGCCAAACTCCTCTAGAAACAATTCCCTTGTTTTTGCAGGATGGAGGCATCCTGCCTGGAGCTGGCCCTGGAAGGAGAGCGCCTGTGCAAGGCTGGGGACTTCAAAGCTGGGGCAGCCTTTTTCGAAGCAGCAGTGCAGGTGGGGACAGAGGACCTGAAGACTCTCAGTGCCATCTACAGCCAGCTGGGCAATGCCTATTTCTACCTGAAGGAGTATTCCAAGGCCCTGCTGTACCACAAACACGACCTTACCCTGGCCAGGTGAGCGTGTCAGCCCTGCTTCATCCTCATCACACACAGCCTGGAGTGAGGGCAGCTTCTGTGGGGTCTGCACCCAGAAATACACCCCCAAAACTGGCCCTGAGGGTGATTGTCCTGTGGAGAACTTGGGACTCACCAAGGATGGGTCAGCTGCCTTCAGAGCAGGGAGGTGGAGAAAGGGATGTGGATGTGAGGAGCAGGAGCAGGGCAGTGTCCCCTCCTGTCCCCAGTGCTCCCTGTAACGACCTGCAGCCATTAGAGCAGTCTGAAACTGCAAATAGGAACAAGGATCTGCCTTCAGAATTGTGGGAAGCTCTCCAGCCAGATGTCTGTGCTGCAGCTTCAATCTGCCTCCAGCAGCTGGTGAATTAAAGTCTCTGAGCTCTTTAACACCTTCATCTTGCAGAACCATTGGGGACCGAATTGGAGAAGCCAAGGCAAGTGGCAACCTTGGGAATACCCTGAAAATACTGGGGCAGTTTGATGAAGCTGTGGTTTGCTGCCAGAGACACTTGGACATTTCTCGGGAGCAGGGAGACAAGGTAATGGTTCCAACAGGAAATATTTCCTGGCTTTAAAAACAACCTGTCTGCAAGTCAGGAAATGTGGTGTGGTGAAGGTGGGCTTTGGAAGGAGCTGCAGGGTGAAGCTCTCCCTTCTGGCTGCCATCACACATCTCATGCTGAGGGTACAGATGGGAAAGGAAAAATGTGGGCTAGTGGTTCTGAAAGATGGGAAAGGAAAATGTGGGCTAGTGGTTCTGAAAGATGGGAAAGGAAAATGTGGGCTTTTGGTTCTGAAAGATGGGAAAGGAAAATGTGGGCTTTTGGTTCTGACCATCTCTGCCCAGCAGTGGAAAGGTCCATGCTGGGATGTGAAGTGTAACACCTTGCTGTTGCCTGCTCTTCCTCCCTTTAGGTAGGTGAAGCCAGGGCTCTCTATAATATAGGGAATGTTTACCATGCAAAGGGAAAGCATTTATCCTGGAACATGGCCCAGGACCCGGGCTGCCTGCCTCAGGAAGTCAAGGACACACTACAGAAAGCTTCAGAATATTATGAGTAAGTATCCAAGCTTGTCCAGCCCCTTCTCCTGCAGGGAACAGGGCCACTGACTGAATTTGCATGTTGTAATAGATTAGGAATATTTCCCTGAGATGCCAAACTGTGTTGGCAAATTAATCTCAAGGAAGGTGAGGAAAGGTAATTTATAAAATGTGAGCTAAAATTCACGCTGGCATTGGCTTTGTAAACCTTGGCTGTGGGTTGAATCGTGGTCATGCAGTGAAGTGCAACAGTCTGCTGCTTCCCAGAGCTGTGTTGGCAAGCTGAACTCTCAGCTCCTGTGGCCCCTGCTGCTCTCTGCTGGCCTCTGGGAGGATGGATCCCTGTGTGTCTCCATCCCTGCCACACAAGGGAAGAGTCACTTTGAAGCCCTGTTTCTTCTCAAGGATCTGCACTTGTCACAACTTTCCTTTTCCTGAATCATTCAAAGATCAGCCATGTGCCACACGGGGAGGTTGGCACCAGAACTTTGGGCTCATGTTTTTCTCCTCGTACTTCAGAGTTCTGCTTTTGTAATGCAGTTTTTAAATAGACTTTTTAAGAGTGATAAGATCTTATATCCCTGCCCTCATATCTGAGGATGTGGTAGTGCCTATAAATAGCTCACCACCCTTTTTCCAAGCAGTGGTGCATGTAGCATGGCCAAGGGGTAAATTGTGCCACTGGTGAGTGCTCCACCATTCTCTGTGTGCTGTGTGTGTAAAGGGGGTAAAAACAAGATAAAGAAATGCCAGGAAGCTCTCAGAGCAGAGCCCTGGCATGGACTGTGGATCTTGCCTCTCTCCCTGGAGCAGGACAGGGAAATCCTCTTCCTGTGGCCCTGGTGCTGCATTTCTGGTTTCAGACCTTGGTGGCCATTTCTGATTCCATGTGGGGTGGATCAGGTGTGTGAGCACAGGTGTGATTCCTGCACCCACTGCTGAGGGGACAGAGCAGCAGGACGTGCACCCCTGGCTTGGCACGAGCTCCCAGGGGTGTCCAGCACAGCCTGTCACCTGTGCCCGGGTGCTTGGCAGGGAAATGCCTTCTCCAGGGCTGCCTCTCTTTCTGTGCCAGTCTCCTCCAGGGCTGTGCCTCATGGATGTTCTGCCCTGGTTTCTTTCAGGAGAAACCTGTCCCTGGTGAAGGAGCTGGGGGACAGAGCTGCACAGGGCCGTGCCTACGGCAACCTTGGCAACACCCAGTACTTACTGGGCAACTTCAGCGAGGCCATCGCCTTCCACAAGGAGGTAGGAGACACCTCTGCTCCTTGCTGGGCCTGGGAGCAGCTTTCCCTCTGCCCACAGCCCAGCAGGAACAGGGAGGTGTTTGCCCCAGCTGTGTTCCTCCCTCCCTGCCCTGTTGTACCAACTCACACTGAGCAAATCTTGCTCCAGTCCCCACAGCAGCTTGAGGGAATGGTGCTGTTGGCTTGGAAACCAAAGGAGGTATCCAAGGGCAAATTGCAGCTGGGTCTAGCAAGGAGGTTTTTTTTCTGCTCCTAATTTGTCTCAGTCTAGATTTTAATAAATGCAAGCCATGAATTTAATTAAGCTGCTGAAAGAGCTGTTGATCAAGAATAAATGCTGCTTGTAGAACATAATAACTTTCTGCAAAGCTTTACAGGGAGGTGAGGTGACAAAGTCCCTGCCCCAATTCAGATGCAATTTAGCTTCTGTTGCAATGTGTGTATCAGTTCCCTTGCAGTGGAAGGTGGAAATTCACTGCTCCTTTGGTTTTTAAATGCTGGGGGGACAGCCCTGGGATGCAGCATCACTCCCACTTTTCCAAGATGCTGAATTGCTGAAGACGGAAAGGTTTCCTGCTGCACCCACCCTGACAGGCAGATCCATCCCAGCCTCGCTGGGTGGGAACTTTGCAGCCCTGAGAGTGGCCAGGGCAGCAGCTGTGGGCCAGGAGGGTGTCCCAGTGCTGACTGAGCTCTGTGCTGCAGCGCCTGGCCATCGCCAAGGAGTTTGGGGACAAGGCAGCAGAGCGCAGAGCCTACAGCAACCTGGGCAACGCCCACATCTTCCTGGGCAGGTTCGACATCTCCGCTGACTACTACAAGTGAGTGCCAGGGGCTGCTCCCTGGGGATCCTGAGTGTCCCAGCCAGCCCCTCCCCTCCAGGGGCTGCCACAAGGCTCCTGGGGTGGCCCCTGCAGGGTGTCACTCCAAGGGGTGGCTGCCCTGTGGGCTGGCAGTGAGCAGGGCTCTTCATTCCCGCTGTTCCCTGCAGGAAAACGCTGCAGCTCTCCAGGCAGCTCAAAGACCAAGCAGTAGAAGCCCAGGCTTGCTACAGCCTGGGGAACACGTGCACGCTGCTTCAGGACTATGAGAAAGCCATTGAGTACCACCTGAGGCACCTGGTGATAGCACAGGAGCTGGGAGACAGGTAAGGGAGTGCCCCAGGTGAGGGTGAAGAGCACTGACCCTTCTCTGACTTCTGCTCTCTCTTGCTGGGGTTAAGCACCAGGGATGTGCATGCTTGAAAGTCACCAGAAATCTCTGGGCAGCCAGTCCTTAGCCCAAACATCTGTCAGAGCCATGACCTGAGGCACCTTTCTCATGTCGTTCACACCTGGAGGTTGTGCCCTCAGTGCTGTGTGTGGGCTCAGTGAGGTTTCTAACGAGAGGTACTTCACAAAAATGCATCGTGCTCGGTGCTTTGCCAGGGGCTGCTGCTGTGTTATCCCAGGAGGGCCTCTCCAGGGCTCCCTTATGCTCACAAAAGTTGTATTTCCCTTAAAAGCTGTGTGCTTAGGGCACACAAGATGTGCTGCTCTGCCTTGTTGCTCTAGGTTGGTGCTGGAAAGCTCCATTTGATGAAAGTACAAATGATGTTGCATAGAGATGTGCAGATGATGTATCTTGTTTCTTGGTCTTGTTCCTCGTTATTTAGGAGGCTTGGCCTTTTTTTTTTTTTTTTTTTTTTTTTTTTTTTTTTTTTGTGGGTGAGGGGGGTGTGTTTTTTTTTTTTTTTTTTGAGAGAGAGAGAGGTTGGTTCCTTTTTCCTGGATATCCTGATCCTGAGCCCTCTTGCAGCTGAAGTGACTTTGCAGTGCTGAGTTCCCTTGGAGGCTGGGTGTCCTCCACTAGATGGAGCAGGGACATCAGGATGGGAGAGCTGTGCCACCACCCGGGCAGCCTGTGCTCGCTCGGGGCAGGCACAATCCCACCCGAGGGTGAATCATGCTGTGGGGGTGCAGCCTGTGGGCTCCTGCATTTCTGGGAACACACCCTGTGAGCAGAACGTATTGAACAGGATGACAAGAAAAACGGTGGAATGCTGATCAACCCGCCCAAACCTCTGAAAAGGGAGTTGCAGTCATGCTGAACCTCCCCCTGCGCCCCCAGGTGCTTTTTTTATCCCTTCTCCCCCCACATCTGCTCGTTTGCAGAGCTCAGGAGGCTCTGCCTGCTCCTGCAAACAGCTGCTGAAGCTCCAGCCTGGGGTCTGGGCTGCACAGGGCAGGCTCCACATTCCCCTGCTTTCCCTGCTCCTGAAAACCAGCAGCAGCGCCCTGGAGACCTGGAAATGTGTCCCTGTCCTCTGCTGGGTGCAGTTTGATGTGTGCTCACCCTGGGGATGCAGTGCTGGGGCTGCTGCCTGCCTGCAGCGTCCTCTCCTTGCCCTTTTCTTGCTGGTTCAGCTCTGGGCTGCTGATGAGCCAGAGCTGGGTGTTGCATTCTGTGTGCAGCTCTGGAGAGGAGCCCTGGCTGTGTGAGGTGGAAGCTGGGCAGGAGCTCTGGCTTCTCCTCTCGGGCTGGTGCTCACCAGTGAAGCCAAACCATCCTGGCCCTTGCTGCAGTGCTTGCATTTTGTCCCTGTGGGTGCAGTCCTGCTTCTCAGGCTGTTGTTCATGCCCAGCTCAGTGTAAGAAGAGTTTAAGACATCCAGCACGCTGCATTTTCCAGTGTGGAGCCTTTGTGGAGGTGGAAGCAGAGCAAGGAGCCTGGCTGTGCTCTCCAGAAGGCTCTGCTGGGCTTTGCCCAGCATTTCTGTGGTTTGACTTTTCCTGTTCTGCAGGGTGGGAGAAGGAAGAGCCTGCTGGAGTCTGGGAAATGCCTACGTGTCCCTGGGGAGCCATGAACAGGCTTTGCACTTTGCAAGGAAACACCTTGAAATCTCCCAGGAGGTAAGAGGCACCCTGTGACCCCTGGTGAGAGCAAGACTGTTTGATGCCAGTAAGTTTTATTAATGCAGTCACCTTGCTCTCCCTGCTCTGGAAAGCCCTTCTCTCTGTGTTTCGGTGGTGTTCTTAGAACTGCAGAGCTTGGCTGGAAAACACTCTTTTGATGGGAGGCTCCCAGCCTTCCCCTTAACCACAGCAAAAGTGTGAGCTGTACTTTGCTCTTACCCAATGTTCTGGGTGAGAAAGGACCTGGGCACTTCCCCACTGGCTGGCCAAGGTGTTGTGCACCCAGCAGGTGTGAGGGTACCCAGGTACCTGTTGGTCTGCAGTCTGTAAGATCCCCTTTGCTGAGCACAGGGAGCTGCAGTGTCCTGGTGCGGTGGCTGCTGTCCCTGGGTGCACTCAGCCTGCAGCCAGCCCTGTGCCCCTGACACCCCTTTGGGGGTTGTGTGTGCAGCTGCTCTGGTTTCACTTTGTCCTTGCCCAGCTCTCTGCAGCTTTCCTGCCATTTTCAGGTGGCTCAGAAGTGCAGAAAGCCAGAATTCCATTGTTTGCTCTTTTCGGTGTATTGAGGAAATCGGCTGTGGCCTCTTTAGTCTTCCCCAGATGAAGAAATTGCCCTCTTGAAGCACTAATTGAAATCACCATCTGTAAGTGTGCTGGGTGTTCTCCTGCCGATTAGGTTGGCTAAATCTCCGAGTAGGGCTGACACAGCAGCCTAATTACAGATTTAATTATACTTATCAGACACACAGAAGAAATACTGTTCTTTGGCCCTGTACATTTTAGGACAGATTAACTTTCCCAGCCCTGCTCAGGCCGGGGCTGAGTCCTCAGAGCCAGACAGCATCTGAGGGGCCATGGGAGGATCAGCACTGGTGNGCTGTGGCTCCAGCTGTGTCAGGAGTGAGCTCCTCATGGCAGGTGCCTGATGAAGTCCCCCCATCATGAATTATGGAGCAGTGCAGAGACTGCCCCTTTAACAAGCACCAAGATTTTGGCCAGGAGAAACCTTGTGGAATTCAACCTTTTCACGCTGGTGTTCATAACTCACTTCCCATCACCTTCTTCCCAACAAAAATCTCATGCTGGCATTTGAAACCAGCTCAGGGTAACCACACTGGAAGCTGCTGCAGGTTGATCAGAGGTTACTCACAAAATCCCACTGGAATAAAG
The DNA here is from genome assembly GCA_013396995.1 of Dicaeum eximium. NCBI lineage: Eukaryota > Metazoa > Chordata > Aves > Passeriformes > Dicaeidae > Dicaeum > Dicaeum eximium. Next base: position 425,008 of record VWZP01004917.1, on the reverse strand, counting down.
GATATTTACCTAAAAACCTTGGGAGCTGCCCCAGCTCTGGGACACTGCTCTGGAGGACTTTTGTCATGTCAGAGTGCAGAGGGCAGAGCACAGGGCTGTGCTGTGGTGTGTGTGGCAGGTCCTGCCTCTCTGCCCCTGGTTGTTCACAGGGCTTTGGAGAAGATCTGGAAGTCAGGGAAGCACTCAATAAATGAGCATCAAGGACTGTAAGACCTACCATGGCCACAGTGATTTCTCTGGAGATGATGTCAACAGCAAATCTCCTGTAATTGGCAGGGGGATTTATGCCTGGTGATAAGCCCTTTGATCTGCCTCCCTTTACTGGTGCTTGGGGCTTTGTCATAAATAATGTGGGGATTTATGGTTTTGTTCCCTGCTGCAGTCTGTGGCAGGGGACACAAAAGAGCTGTTGCCAGGCATTTAACAGGAGTCAGGTCTCTCCAGGGGAGCAGCCAAGGTCTTCCTCTGTCACACAGGCTGCTCTTCCTCTTTCTCCTCCTGTTTCTGGGTGACCTCTGTGTGCCTGCTGGAGATGTGCAGCACAGCCATTCTCTGCCTTGGTTAAACTTTGAGTAGGATCCAGTGTTGTGTCCTACAACTCCTCATCACATCTCTTCCCAAACATTTAACATCAGCTTCCTTGGCCTCAGGCCAGCGAGAGGTGGGAATTGGGAAAAATGTGGAACTTGGAAAAGAATTTTTGGAGCGTTGTGTGGGTGGATCACTGGGAACAGCTCGAAGTTGTATGGCTCTGAGCCAGGAGAGAAGGGCTTTGGGGGCCCTGCTGTGACACTGCCCACGTGGCTGGTGGCAGCGTGGTGTCTGCTGCTCAGTAACCATGGAAATACTCGAGGAAGGGGCTGGGAGTTCAGGGCTCTCTGCCAAGCCATGTGTGGCTACAGGACAGCCCAGACCTGCACGTTTAGGCTCAGTTTTGAGGCAGTGGGTGAACCCTCTCAGTTCCTTGCACTGAGCTGTGTGTGCACTGTCCTGTTTCTGGATTTCTAATTAGAACTAAAGGATTTTCCTTTAATTTTGCTTGCGTACTATTGGGAAAATGTCTATAAATTGAAGGTTCTGGTTCTGCAAAGGAACTGTTTAGAAAATTATAAACACATAGGGCTTTGCTTAACCACATCTGTGGGGTTGCTTGTGCTGCATCCCCTTTGTGTGGATGTAAAACATGTTTTAAAGAAAGATGTGTCCTTTCAATAATTCCTTGACCTGTGGGAGAATAAGGAATGCCAAATGTATGGAGAGCTGTGTTTGAGGTGCAGCACAGACCCTCTCCCAGATTATCCCTGGGGAGCAGTTCTGGAGAGCTGCCTGGTCTCTCAGGTATCTCCAAGCTCTCCTTTGGCTGTCTGAGTTTGATTTTTGGGGCTGTTTGTTGGGAGCACGCCGTGCCTTTAACCCCTTCCTTCCCTGTTGGTTTTCCCGCTGCAGATTGGGGACAGGAGCGGGGAGCTGACGGCGCAGGTGAACGTGGCCCAGCTCAGGACAGCCCTGGGCTTGGGCCCTGGGGATGAGGACGTGGCTGCAGATCATCCCTGCTCTGGCTACGAGGCACAAGGTGAGTTCCTGGGATTGTGGTGGCCTTGGGAAGTCCCAGGAATTACCTGGTGTGGGGAGGGGAAGGCGTTTGCAAGTGGGCAGGAAATACAAATGCTGGAGCAGAATAAGCTGTGGAGTGCCTTCACCACAAAGGGTCTGTGATGTGTTTGCTCTGTGCTTTCCACGAGCTGCAAAGGCAGGGAAAGATCCCCAAAAAAGGGAGTTAATGGAATTAATCTGCGCTGGGAATGAAATTCCATGTGCCAGGCAGCAAACCAGCTTTTGTGTCTTAAAGCTCTGCAGGGCTCTTTCCACTGATTTGACTGATACCAGAAGCTTTCAGGAGTGACTGGCAGGGATTTTTGGCTGCTCTTGTTCTGATTAGCACCCAGTAACAAGCCCAGGGATGGGCTGGAGGCAGGTTGGGACCATCAGCAGGCACTGGGTGACACCTCACCCTTGGAACACCTGCAGCAGGGCTGAACATGGAAACAAGATGTGGCAACACTTGGTCACAGCAGCCAGAGTGGCTTTAGTGGGCTCTGGGTCACTCTGGCTGTGCTGCCAGGGAGCAGGGTAGCACAGACAGGTCACCACTGCTGCCAGCCTGACGTGGGGACTGTCCTGGAGCTGCCCACTGCAGGCACGGTGGCAGCTCCATGCTGGGGCAGAGTTATTAATTCACACAAACTGCGTCCCAGGAGGTGTCCAGTGATTAACTGTGGCCTTGTTGGCACGGGCACAGTCCCTGCTGGTGGCAGTGGCATGAGGGGATGGTGCTGGGGCTGAGGCACCAAGGAGAGGCTGGCTGTGCCTGTGTGCCCTGGGGTTGATCCCCAGCCATACCCTGCCTCGTCAGTGCTGGAGCTTTTCCTGGGAAATGGAGCTGTGGTGGGGGAGCCAGCGTGTCCTGCCGTGCCCCTCTGGAGCTCAGCTCTTGCCTCAGATGCTGTGGGGGTCACAGCAGCTTCCCCAGCCTCCCTCTGCACGTCATCTCCACTTGGTAGCTCCTGCAGAGCTCATGCCTGGCTGTCACACGAGTGACACAGGGGACAGAGAGAAAGGTGACATTGGCTCCATGATTCAGAAGGCATAAAAGGCATTTTTAAATAGAAAATCACACTCTTACAGAGAGCATCGTGAACCTAAGACCTGATTGGTCTTTAGGAAACTTCTCTCACACTGTTAGTCAAGAAGGGGACAACTCCTTCTTGTAAACATCTTTCACAAACACCAAGTATGAGAGATAAGATAATAATTGTTTTAATTCTTTCTCTAAACTTTCTCACAGCTTCCCAGGGTGATCCTGGGAGTTGTTTCTCTCTGTTACCACAAGTGTGAGAATGCCACACCTGGCATCTCCTCAGGGGCTTCCCTTTGGCAGGTTACTTTGCTGTGAAAGGGGAAGAGGAATTGAACCTCGATGCTGGTGCAGTGTCTGGCTCAGAGGGAAGTGTGGACGTGGCCCGTGGGCTGCTCAGTGCCCTCTGGAGATCCAGATGTGCTGTGCTAACATCTGGAGCCAGCAGTGATGTTTCTGACAGAGCAGAGCCATGCAGGGCTGTGTGTGTGTGATCCCTGGAGGATGGGAAGGGCTGAGCAGCTGCAGTCAGAGCTCTGGAGCTCGCAGTGACCCCGTTAATCCGCGGTGTCCCCGCTCGTGTTCCCAAGGCCGGCGCTGTTTGTCGAGGGAAGGACAAAGTGTTCTTGAGAGGAACACCAGCAAACAACTGGGATTTGCAGTGCAGGGAGAGAAGGATCTTGGAGAGCAGGATTTCCCCTCTCCAGGTCCTGGGAATCTGCTTGGGGAGGTAAAAATCAGCTCTGTGTTGGTGGGCTGGGGCCCCAGGGAGGGAGTGTGGGGTCACACCTGGCTGAGCTCTCAGTGCTGGCCCTGTCACAGGGGCACAGCCTGTGCACAGCAGCCTGACTCCTTGATTCCTCCTTAGTTTTTATCCTTTCCAGCTCTCTTACTCCAAACTTCAGTGGAGGATGAGAGGCCACCAATGTGTCTCTGAGCCCTTGAGGGAAGGGAGATGTATTTAATGACTGCCAGGAATTTTGGTACCCTCCTGTGCACCTATTAAATGATTAGAAGAGCATAATTATTTATATTATTAATAGCAGCAATTTACAGCCAGAGGAACATCTGTTTCTGTAATAGGAAGCAGGTGAGAGAGTTGAGATTCAAGTTGGCTTCTGAACCAGCCCTGCTTTTTGATGCTGACAAATCTCATGGTGAGGAGAGCTTTCCTTTTTTTTTTTTCCCCATTCAGATTCTTTTTCCTGCTTAAGGTTACAAAATGGCTGTATATTCCTAAGGATGCTAAAACTCTCTGATCAGGCAAATGTGGTAAAACACACCAGTTTCATCAAGCAGGTACAATCAAGCTTCACAGCAAAGGCTGAGCCAGGTTTTCACTGGGATGTCCTTCACAGTTTCTTCTTGGTCATTGCCCTTCCCTGGGCCATGGGGGTGGAAGGAGAGCCTGATATTTCCCTCTGCTGTTCTGGCTCCCCTTGCTGAGCTCTTGATGATTTTAATTAATATTCTGAGAGTATTTGGATGTCAGAAGACAGAGCTGGAGGCCGGGGAAGTGGGGCAGTGCTGCAGAAGTCTTGTGAAAGCAGCGACCTTGTTGAGAAATGCAAACACAGAGAGCTTAAAGCAACAAACTGAAGGAAGCTGGAGAGGAGCTGGAACACGAAGTAAATAAACAGGGGCTGGGCTTTGCTTCTGCAAACAACTGAAAATGTGGCCCTGAATAAATCTCCTTCTCCTTCACACACTGCAAGCTTGGAGTTGAGTCCTGGTAGGCTTTGCCTTTGGAGAGAAGTGAAGGACTTCTCTGTGGCTCCACGGGGTTGTTTTTAGGGGTGAAGGCAACCAGGGCAAGAACCAGCACTGGGAGATGTCCTGGGGGGCAGACAGACAGCACTGTGCCCTTTTCCAGATGAGTTGCTTTGGGCTGAAGCTGCAGACGTGCTCCTGTTCCCAGTGTGGACTGGGAGCACCGAGCTGGTCCCAGCCTGGGTGGGGGAAGCAGTTTGGGGATGCTGCCTTGATGCTGCCAGCTGGGAGGGGAGCACAGGGACAGGGATCACCCAGCACCCTGGGGATGGAGGCAGAGAGGAGCCCTGGCCACCCTCAGCACCTCTGCACAGTGAGAGCTGACTCTGGGCTGCTTTTCCTCTGCTCTCAGCAGCTCTCAGGCTCAGCCATCACCCGCTGGCAGCAGCAGTGCCAGGAGACACGAAACAACCTCTGCTGGCAGCTGGGAGTGGGTGGGGAGGGCTGCAGGTGCTGCAGGAGGCGTTGGCATGGGGATGCTTCCAGAGCTGCTCCTGGCACGGTTTCTGTGCTGTTTGCAGAGCAGAAACCCCTGCCCTGCTGTGCTTGGCTCCGAGGGCAGCGAGGGACTCAGCCCTGAGCCTGGCTGCGAGCAAACCCAGCGGAGGAAGTTGCAATCCTGGGGTACAGGGTGGTCTCACAGCTCTGAGGAACTGCTGTGATGTTGGGCACGTCCTTGGCTTCAGTTTCCCCCACACGTGCAGTGGGCATCAGCTTTTCTCTAACCAAGGCTGGAATAAGGCTTATTCACAGGTAAAGCTTTGCCACTTTGGGTCAAGGAATGAGCCTGACCTCCCCCCTGTGCTGATCTCCAGCTGGGAAATGGCAGGCACGGGGCTGCCCTGCTCCTTTGGTGTTGCAGAGGCTGGGAATGCTCATCCCAGCTGAGGCAGCCCTGCTTCAGGTCGTGTTCTGCAGTGGGCACAAAACCCCACTCCTTCCTGAGCACTGCTCAGCTCTGTGGGGCTTTGACTGTGGGGCTCTGCATCCTCAATGCAGTTTGGAGCTCATCTCTTCACAGGAATCTTTGAACCCCTGGATCAATCAGACTGGAATAGAAGAAATCTGCTTTTATGTTTTCCAGCCTGTTTGGTTTTGTTTGTTTGCTTGCTTTAAATATCTTTGAAGCACCTAGAAAGTGTTTAGGGCTGATAAAAGAGGCAGGATTGCCCATCCCTCTGCTGATGCAAGCAGAGAGGTGCTGATGCCAGCCCGTGCTGGGGCTGGGATGCTGCCCAGCCACAGGGATGTGCCTTCCCTGTAGTTTGCTCAATCTTCCTGCAGAAAACAGCCAGCTGAGAGATGTGGCCGTGTGAGAGCAGCATCCTGCTGACAGTGGGCCAGCCCTGCTCCCTCAGGCTGTGATTTCACTGTCTGGGAAGCTTTTGCCTTCCCTGGGGCAGAGTTGGGGTCACATCCCCAGCCTGGAACCTGCCCCTCCTCACCAGTCACACCGAGGGAGTGCAGCAAGTTCTTCATGTTAAATATCCTCAGCTCTGTTTGATTTTTCCCAGGGGCTGACGGGCTGCAGCTCAGCCTTTTTTTCGTTGTGGGAATGAAAGCCTGAGGCTGTGCTGGTTAATGGTACCTGCTGACTCAGGGGGTGATGGATGAGCTGCTGGAGAAGCTGAGTGGCTTTTGGCCCAGTGGAAGGAAGGATTGGTGGCCTGGTGGCTTTGTTGTGCTCCAGCAGGTGCTCACAGGGAGAGCTGGGGTGAATATTCCCATGTGCCTGCAGGAAGGTGTCCAAAAGCCCTGTCTGTGGTGGCCCTTCAGGGAGCAGGACAGGAAGGGCAGGAGAGCTGCTTCCACAGGGGGGTTCTGGAGTGAAGATTCGGGACTTCTCAAAGATGCCTCTTCTTTATAATGAGTTTTTTCTAAATCCTCTGCTGTTAACAGCAGTTAAATCATTCCAGCAGCACTGATGGGGGGGGATGAACCTCTGAGTCATTTGGATTTTAAACTCAGTAATTTAGCACTCACTTCAGACTGCCCCAGAATTGGCTTTAGGAAGTTTTAAAATTCTCTTCCCAAGTATTTAACGTTCCTCTCTCGTCTTGCTGTGTACATGAGCCTCCTTCCCAGCCTCAGTGTAAAACACAGCAGCAGTTCTTGGCTCACAGCAGAGGAAATGCTCCAGGACTGGAAGAGATGATGTTGTGCTACGGAAATTTGTTTTATCTTGATGCCAGGGGAGATGGCACGTGCTGGAAAAGAGGATGAGGAACAGGCCAATTCTGAAGCCTGTGGCAGAGGAGGCACAACGTGGCTTGTGGCAAAGCCATCCATTCAATCAAGATTAAATCTCTAATTGTTGTGGGGAGGGAGAACTTTTTTGGAAATCGCTGGTTCTGGGAAGGCTGAAGTTCCCTTTGGCTGCAGTTCCAGCCTCCAGCTGCACTCCCAGCTCTGCTGGGCTGTCTGGGTCTGAGTGCACCTTGCCCAGACAGTTTCCCTTGGTAGGAAATGCCACGGCTGTGATGCTGCTCTGGCCTTTAGGAACAAGATTCCCCTGCTTGCTGTACCTTTCATGCAGCACAGAGCAAGAACAGAGAAGAAAGAAGTTCTCTTTCTTGCCCAGCTAGAATTTCTTTTTCTCTCTTAAAACGTTCTGTATGGATGGCCAGGGTCTGCTTTGGCATTCCTCTGAGCAGGGCAAGGCCAGACCCTCAGCAGAGTCCCTGTAATCTCTGGAGTGACCTCAGGACCATCCTCCTTCCCTGCAGGGACAAGGACAGCCAGCCTTGGCTTAGCAAAAGCACCTGGCAGAGCTCAGGATCCCAGTCCAGCGTGTTCCAGGAGCTGCTGTGAGCTGGTGGCTGATCAAGCAGCATCCAGGAGCAAGGATCAAGTACATCCCCCCTCTTTTTTAGACGATTTTACTGTGGGTGTTTGATGGCTGCTGAGCTGACACGTGGCTGCTTCTTCTGTGCCCTCCCTGAGTCAGTCTGGAGGACAAAATCGTGTCCTTGGGCTTGTCTGGCTGCTGGAGATGTTGCCCCTGTTAATTATTGTGTGTCACTTCGTAGCTAAACCCTGGTTTTGATCTCTGCTCGTTCAACACGAGCTGATAATGGATGGTGGGAGGTCATGAGACTCTGCTGTAACCTGGCAGGGAAAATCCTGCCCTTAGAAGCGAGCCAGGTGTGGCTGCCAAGTCCAGCACACCTCTGTTGAATGAGCCCTGGGGTTATGAGCTCCACCCAGTTCAGTTTATCGCCCAAAAGATGCTTCTGTCCCCACAATTGCTCCTCCCTGAAGCAGACAATTCCCTGGGGGGGTTTATGGTCTGACATGGCCCAACCTCCCCACAGCCTCCAAGGCTTGTGTTGGTCAAGTGTTTCAGGGTCGGGTGCTCAGTGTTTTCTGCAAATACCCCTCCTAAATGTTTCATTCTTTGACCCAAATTGCCGATGTTATATTTGCAAACCACCCTTGGTTAGAGAAAAGCTAATGCCTGTTGCACATTTGGGGGAAAACTGAAATCAGAGATGTGCCCAACACCTCAGCAATTACTCAGAGCTGTAAGGCTCCAAAGAAGATCCCCTTGTACTGCAAAACTGCAGCTTTCCTATGTTGAGTTTACTCCTACTGGAGGAAATAAATGACAAATATGAAAAACAGCAGCTCCCTTCTGCCGTTTCTGCCTGCAGGGAGGACTCTTTTCCCAGGTTTTTCCTGTTCCATGTGAATGTGAGGGCTCTTTGGCCAGTGATCCAGAGCATCTCCTCATTCCCTCTCCCCATCTGAGGAGCCTCTGTGCCAGCTGCTCACCCTGAGTGCAGTCAGCAAATGCCCCAGGGCTTGGGTGCTGTGTGGATGTGCAGCACTGCTGTTATTTTTGTTATTTCCGTGATTTTCAGCCCATTCCTCAGCTGTCAGATCAGATTGTGGAGATGCAGAGCTCGGCTGACACAAACACAGAGCATCTTCTGCCACATCAGCCCAGATGAGCATCTTGATGCAAAGGGAACTTCTCCTCGTTGCCACAATCTGTGTGCAGTTCTTTTAAAGGAACAGTTTTGCCACAGAGGAGAAAACTGCAGGATTCTTGTTCTGGAGCAGGGATTTGTTGTGCTCAGGGCCTGTTGGGAGGTGGAGATTTGCTTGTGCTCTGTGTGCAGCTCATCATCAGTGCCTCCCAGCAGAGCAGGGATCATTCTTGTCCTTGTGGTTCCCAAAAGTCACAAAAGGACCCAGAGCTGTTGGGATTCCCTGGTCCTTCCCTGCCTGCAGGACCAGGGTGAGCAGCTGGTCCTTCCCATGGACAGGCACACACCAGCACCAGCATTTTATGGCCCAGGCATCGTAAATAACTGATGTTATTTGCTTTCTCTATTTGGAGAAAAGTATTATTCTCCCCCAGTAGCAACTGGGAAAACAAATGCCACCGTTTATCAGGCGAGTGCTGACAATAATAGAGGTCAAGTGGATTTATAGTGCCAGAACCCATTATGTGTTTGAAGACTAATTAAAGCCTTAAATGAGATGCTTGTCCTACTGGAGGATGCTTTTTTTTTTCCCCTTCTTTCTTTTCCTGCTGCTGTGCTTGTTTTCCCCCTCCCCCTTCCCTCTTTAAGAGCTTTGCTGTAATAATGGAGCACGAGGCTGACAGAGCTCCCCTGATTAGATGTCAGCAGGGTATGATTTGAGATGCTCTGTGAGCACTGGGCCGTATCTCCACTGTCACTTCGGAGCTGGGAAGGGTTTCCAGACCAGCATTCCACCCCAAACAACTGGCTTGGCTGCTCTGATGTAATTATCTTGAGCAATATTTAGAGTTGTCTGCCAGAATCAGGGTTTGTGTCTGTACAGATGGGGGCAGGCGCTGTCCAGGGCTGCCAGAACTCGCCCAAAAGCAGAGTCAGTGTCTTGGTTAATGCAGGTACAGGGGGAAATGACCTTTTCATGAGGATCCAGCAGGTCCTGATGCTGGGTTTGTTGTGTTGTTTGGGGTGCCCAGCCCGTGCTCTGTGGGGCTGTGTGTGCAGCTCGCCTGGGGAGCTGATGTTGGCTCCACAACCTTTCCCTCTTGCTCTTCCCTGAGCCCCCTGTCAGGTTGAATTCTGCCTGCTCTGGCACAGCCCCCAGAGGGATCCAGCCTGTTCCCAGCTGCAAACACAGACCTGGTGCTGTGCTGGGCTGGGGGGGCCCAGCAGCTCCTGGAGCTGCAGGAGAGGGGGCAGAGCTGGGGCTTATCAGAGCACGTGTCAGCTTGATAAGAGCTCCTGCCAGGGCTCCCTGAGCCGCTGCTACACATGTTCAGCTCGATCTTGTCAGCTGCAATCTCCTGGAGATGGAGCCTGTCTGTGCAGGAGCAAAGCTCACTGCTCCTTTCCATGAGATGATCCCATCACCATCCTTGATAAAACTTCCTTGTGTTCTCCGTGGCTGCAAATTAAAGACAAGGATGTGAAAACCGTTAAACTCGCCTCAGCAGCCGAACTGCAAAAGCAAAATGTTGAAAAAAAAATTTTTTTTAAAATCCCCTTGGTTCGTGGTGCTGTTGAGATCACAGATGGGGGAGGAGGAAGAGATTTTGAAAAAAAATATTTCAAAAAGGAACAACACCCCTGAGCAGTGAGAAGAGCAACATCCCAGAAGCTCCAGGAAAACAGGGCATGAATGCAGCCAGTCAGGAGCGTTGCTCAGCTGATGTTCACAAGAAAGTTTCAACTTGCTCTCTTTGAGACCTCAGCAAACCTCCAAGACAGAGAGAGCATTTAGAAAGGCCCCTGAGGTTTTCCATTACTCTGCAGCAGGCTTGGTAAACATGCCAATAAATGCTGGAGAGAGAGAGGGGGGGAAAAAACCTTCCAGAGGAACAGACCTGGGTTTTCAGCTGCTGCTGTGGATCTCTCTGGGGAGAAGGAGGCAGAGCTCAGCTTTGGCTGAGCATTGAGGGGTGCTGCAGGTATTTCTGGGAAAAAGAAGTTGGGAGAGGCTGGAAGCTACGTCTGGAGCCATCTGGGGGAATGGAGACAGAAAGTTAGCAGGACTGCTCCTGTCGTGGGACACTTGTGAGTATGGAAAGCTCTGCTCTCCTGGAAGGTGGATGAGGACGTGTGGGAGGAGAAGGGGAGAAGCTCCCACACGTCTGGTGGGAGTTGCTGCTGATGTGGATCCAGTTTCTTGTAGCCCTGAGTGATAGGGACCCTCTTAATGCTGCTGGTTTTAGTGGTGGTGAGTGGGGACAGTGTTTGGCCCCAGCACTGGCTGGAATTTCTGGAAGAAACAGCTGAGTTGGATGAAATTTTTTGTCATTCTGAACATCTTCCCCTCTCAGCCCAAGTGTGTGTAAACCCCATGCAGTCCCAGATAGCCACCAGCATCAGAACAAGAGAAAAAGATGAGTTGTTGTGCTGGGGCACACTCAGCTGTGTCTATTAAATTAACACTGGGCAGGTTTTCTCTGCTGGGAGATTTATGGCTGCTGGCCAGTGCTTCAGCACTCCGGGAGCACACAAAACACCTGAGGGTGGAGGTGTGTAATTAATGACTCTTTAGACAGCTGGAAATGGTGTGTGTTTATCAAACTGGGCACGCTTTGCTGCTTTCTTGCTTTCCTGGAAGTGGCTGTTACACAGAGCCCTGAGGTTCACTCACTTCCAGGGGCTGGGCTCGCCTCTGAAACCCAAATGTGCCTCTGATCAGGTGTTTGTAGGTGATTTTCACTCCAGATCCACCTTGCTGCTGTAGGTTATTCTGAGGGGAGCCACTGGGAACAACCCAGCACTGCTCTGCTCTCCTGCCTGAGCGACGTGGCAGCACCCAAAAATCCTTCACCCATCTCACAGCAGCTCCTCCCTGCTGAGGGTGGTGGAATGTGGTGGAGAAAAGGGGGTTTCCTTCAAGGATGGACTTGTTGGGCATTGGAAGGGGCTGCCCAGGGAGTCCCCACCCCTGGAGGTGTTCAAGGAATGACTGGACGTGGCACTCAGGGCTCTGATCTGGTGGACAGGGTGGGAATTGGTTGGATTTGAGATTTTTGGGGGCTTTTCCAGCATAAATGTTGTGAGGTGCTGACAGGTGGGGCCCTGGCTTTGTGTGGAAGGGGCAGAGTTTGGTGGGAACTCCTGGTGATGTGTGTTCCCTGCTCTCCTGTGGGCTCAGGGGCTGTTCCCACCTCCAGCCCTGATGTGTTTGGCCCCAGCACTGGCTGGAATTTCTGGAAGAAACAGCTGAGTTGGATGAAATTTTTTGTCATTCTGAACATCTTCCCCTCTCAGCCCAAGTGTGTATAAACCCCATGCAGGAGTCAGAGCTGAACTGTGTTTCACCCACTCTTGTTGTTGTTGGAATCAAACATCAAAATCGTATGAAATCTCAAATAAATATCAGAAATCCTGCCAAGTTTTGATTCCTCTTTCAGGTTCAAGGCAAGATTTTGTTCCCCTTAAAGCTGGGCCTGTGATAGAAAAGAGAGTTAGAAAATATTTGCTCCTTCACTTAGTTTTCCAGCCTCTGTGACTGTAGAGAAAAGCTCAAAGTTGAGTCCCAGAAACATTCTTTCAGCTAAAAACATGATGATGAAGCAGAAAACCCACAGACGTATTAAATTGTCTGTTTGTTATTATTTTTCTCAATGCCAGTCCCATGACTTTTGTGGTTTAGGGGGAGGTTTGTAACTCCTGAATTCCAGGGACCTTGTCTGAGACTGGGGTCATGCTGTGACCTGGCTGCAGCTGGACAGCCAAAGCCTCACACAGCCCTGTGGCAGTGCTTTAAAAAGACCCAAAATAAGGAAAAAACCCCACATTTGAATCTCAAGGCCAGCACAGCTGCACCATCCCATCCCTTTGACTTTGAGTTAACCAGAGTGGAGGATCTGCCGTGGTTTGGGTCCTCTCTGTGTGACATTTGTGCTGTTGGTGACACCCCCCCTGATGTGACAGCGTTGTTTTGCAGGAGCCAGGCCAAAGAGACTCCAGAGGAACAGCATGGACAGCTTAGACCTCCTCAAGTTCCCTTCTGAAAAGGTAGGCAGAGATGTCTTGGCCTCAGAGATTGCCAGTGGGAGTCTGCACACAGATTCCAGTTGGTTTGTTGTTGGCTGGCTTCGTTTGCAGGGAAATATGCAATTAGCAGATATCATTGGAGTCAATGGGATTAACCCAAGAGGGTTTCTGGAGAGCTTGGAGGAGAGGAACAGCTGCTCTGACTGAAAAGGCACTTAACACTCCAAGCTGAAAAGTCACTTCTGGGCTTTTTTTTTTTTTGAAAAAGCAGCCCTTTATTGGGAGGATCATGGTGAGCAGCTTAGTGGCTGTCAGTGCCTGTCACCCCAGTGAGTGACAGAGAGGGCAGGCACAGGACATGGAGCACTGCAGGAGGCACAGGGTTTGTTCAGGGTTTGTTCAGGGTTTGTTCCAGGGGCTCCAAGCATTGCTGTGCTCCTGGGAATGTCAGATCCGAGCAGATCAGCGTTTCCTCCGTGTCCCCAGGGCTGTTCCTGCAGCAGCTGGAGGCACTGAGCCCTTCCAGCCTCAGGGATCGTTTCAGTCTCTCAGAAAATCCTGCTGGTGCTGCTGGGGCTCAGCTGTGCCCGTTCCCAGAGGAGCTGGCCAGGCCTGCAGCCATTGTGCCTTTTTGGAATGTTTTTGGCACAAATCATCCACGTTCACCCAGTGCTTTCCAGGCACTGCATTTCTCCTTTACAGAAGTGTCACAGAGAGAAAAAGCTCACCCAGGCTGCAGGTGGGTGTAGATGGTCAATGGGAAACAACCTCAGGCTTCAGAAACCATTTAGGTACCTAAAAATCCCAGTAAACACTGGGAAGGCCAGGCAAAAGCTCCTCCCTGAATTAACTGTCTTTGGAAAATAAATTCCAAATGTCCTGATGTGTTTTTATCAATTGTCCCAGTGCCCCTTGGCTATTTTGGCTCTTTGCTCTCACCAACGTGGCTCCATCTCTGGGGTGTCGATGGCAGGGACAGCAGTGCCCAAGGTCAGGGGACATTGGCTCGTGTCCTCATCAGAGCAGCACAGCCCTGAGGGCTGGCCAGGGGCTTGGCTGGTGTGTGACCTGCTGTTGGTGCTGTTGGTGCTGTGGTTTCTGCTCTCTGCTGTAAAAGCTGAACACCACTCGATAGTTCAGGCAGGGCTGTGGGTCTCGGGGCTCTGTGGGGAGGATGGAGCAAGCAGGAGCTGTGGGGTCAGGTGTGAGCCCTCCTGTGCCCCTGCAGTGTCCTTGGGAGGGCCTGAGGTCACCTCAGAGTGCTCTGGGTGCAATCCTCTGCTCTGTCCCACTGTGGCCACAGCCCTGGAAGAGGCTCCTCTGCTTTGTGCTGTGGTGGGAGAGAGCAGAGNTCCTTCTCCTCCTTCTCCTCCTTCTCCTCCTTCTCCTCCTTCTCCTCCTTCTCCTCCTTCTCCTCCTTCTCTGCCAGAAATGCCTTCAGAGCCAGCAAAGCCCCCCTGGTAGCCCCTGCCAGCAGCTCCTGTGCAGTGCCTGGCCCAGAGCTGTGTGTTGGGGCACAGAGCTGTGTTTTGGGGCACAGAGCTGTGTGTTGGGGCACAGAGCTGTGTTTTGGGGCACAGGGAATGCCACCCTGCAGGAACCCTGCTCACCCTGCTCTCTCCAGTGTGCCCCTTAGCCCTTCGTTGCATCTCCTCTGCTTTTATCTCCCAGCCTCTTGTTTATTCCTTTGTGTGCCAGACTGAAATCTCTTTCTCACGTGCTGGGCTTCACCCTGAAGGTGCTTAGGGGCTGTCATTGAGTCATTTCTCCTGTTACCATGCACTGAGCAGTGTGAGGGCTCCAACCAAGGCACTTTTAAATTCTGATTTACATTCATGCTTTAAAGATGTGGACACTGGCCTGGCTGTGCTGGTGCCATCAACATGGCAATGAATCTCCCCTTCCTTGTTCTCACTGTTCCTGTTTGGGATCTCTGTCACCTCGGTTTCCCCACACCTGGGGTGCCAATCCTGTATTTCTGTGTCTGTGGGAGCACCGAGCACAAGCCCCACGTTAACTCTGCCCCTGTCCCTCTCCTGCTCTGGAGCCCACAGAGCTCCCCCAAAACTGAGCCAGGCAATTGCTGCAGTGACTGTTTCTTGCTTTCCCAAGGAGCAGAACGGGGACAGCCACCACGTGGGAGAGATGAAGATCTCAGGAAAAGAATTCTTGTCATTACCTGCGAGAACCAAGAAACACCGGGAGCAGCAGCCCAGCTCGGAGAGGAAACCCCAGGGATCAGCTGCATCCCCTCTGGATGCTGGGCAAGTCCGAGTGCAGGTGCCACAGTCGGTAGGAAGATGGTTTTAATCTCGGTTTTAATCTCCAGTGCTGATCTGGGGGTTCTCTTTTTTGTTTTTACCTCGTTTCCAGCCGGCTGTGGGGGTGGCAGTGGGGACTTGTGGCTGGAAAAAAATTCTGTAGCTGTGCTCTGTTTGTTGGCTCTGGGGGCAGCTGTGGGCAAATCCTTCTGCCTTTTTGAGCCTCAGCACCACTGTTAGCAGAGCAGTGCTGCCAGTCTCCATCACAAACTGGTCTGTGAGGGGTTGGCCCTCGGTGGTGACATTTATAACATATATAAACATATATATATGGTGACATTTATAACCTTCTCTTGAGGGACAGGAGCCCAGACCTGAACTTAGCTGAGTTTGGGATTCACTGATTGCCTTGAATTCCAGAACAGCACAGCAGTTTGGGTGTTCTGTGGAGCTTGAGTTGCTCAGCTCCTGGGGTTCATGAGGAGTGGGATTGGTGCTTCCAGAGCCCTCCCCAGGTCTTTGGCAAGCGACCAAAAGTGCTGGTTGCCTTTGGCCGATGTGGGACTGTGGATGTTCTGCCTCATGTTCTGATCACACTGATGGTCAGTGTGCAGGAGTGGTCTCTGAAAATCCATCAGAGATGGTAGAGATCACCATCCAGGAGCTTCTCTTTGGAAGCAGCACAGATGGAGCTCATTTCCTCAAGAAATGAGGAAATTTCCTCAAGAGCCAGCCCTGATGCCGGTGATTTCCAGGCTCCTGCTGCTGTGTGGGGAGCTCTGATCGCTCTGTGCTTGCTCCATGGTGAGGATCCATGTCCTGGAGAGCTCCCCAGCTGCCTTTCTGCTGTTTTTAACCTGTTTTTCTGCTGGTTTGGGGCCGTTCCTTCCGCTTGCGTTGATGTTTGTTGTGACACGTGGCAAACACAAATACTGGGGAGCTTTCCTGCAGCTGTGCTGGGTTTGTTCCCAGCCCTGGAAACAGGGCTCACACCCACAGTCATGGCACATTTCTGCATCGTGGGAGGGGGCTTGGAGGTGTTTGAACTCGGTGATCTCAAGTGAGAAAAGCCCCAAATCCTCAGCTTGTTGCCAGGAGAGACCGAGTGGAACGGGAAGGATCAGTGATCTCATGGGTGCTCAGAAGAATTCAGGTTTTTGCTTTACACTGGGTCTCTAGCACACTATCACACTTCTGTGATCATGCAGTGATTCCAGATGGAAGAAATCCAAGCCAGAAAATATAGGGCTTTTTTTTTTTTTTTTTTTTTTTTGGCCTTGGCATTTAAGAAAAAGCGAAATTAAATATTTTCGTGCTGGCTAAGAAAGAGTTGGAGCTGCAGAGCTTGGGATGAAGCCTGGCTGTGGAGTGGGGAGGCTTGGAGGTGTTTCTGGCTCTGAGTCCTTTGTTCCTCATGGGGAGAACATTCCCTGCTGTACCTGTGTACATGAGTATGTGGACACATCCCTTTTTTACCACAGACATTCCTGATTTTCAGTTCTCTGACCACTGGAGACCGAATTTTTACACCAACTGGGTTTTTTAAAATTTTTTTTAGACTTCTCTGAGCTCGTTCTTCCTTCCCAACAGTGCTAGTGGAAATAGTCTGCTGGGAAAAACATTTCCTACAGCTCACCGGTGCAAACATGATCATTGAGAAGGAAAACAAAGCTCATCTGAGCCAGAGAGGAGACAGCAGCATGGGGGCACACAAGGCAATACAAAGAGAGAAAAAAAAACCCCACTTCTGCCAGAAATAGCCTTGTATTTTTAACTCAGACATTCAGCCAGAGACCAAACAAAAGCCACGCTCCATCCAGAGCTGGGGAAGGCATTCCTTAGGAGTGTAGCTGTGGATCCAAGGGCTGTGCCTGGAAAAGGGCCCCGTGGGGCTGTGCCAGCCACTGGTGACCCCTTGGCAGGGCACGTGGGGTGTGGGACAGGCCACAGGGCTCTGTGCTGGCTCTGGGGGACACTGGGGTCACCTGAGGGCAGCTGTGCTGGGCTGGTGCTCCCAGCTGACAGCTTTGCCAGACCTCAGGATGTTTAAAGTCAGCGTTGTCCTGTGGGTTTTGCCATGAGCAAAGCAGCCCCACTGTGTTCTGCTGTCTTAGGGGAGTTAAAAGCTGCAATTCCATCCACGGGAGCCTTTGTGATCAAAGGGAGCAAACCCCACCCCAGTGGGAGAGAAGCTTTTCCTGGTCTGGCTGTTCAGACAGCAGCTCCCCCAGATCCCTCATTTGGCATGGAAAAAACCAAAAATTCTCTTTAATTGGTAAACAGTGAGTCCTTAATTGGAGGTGATCTCTAGAGGTTGATCTGAGGTGCTTTTCTGGGGTGCCACAATCCCTGCTGTGAGCAGGGCACAAACTCACCCCAGGACCCCCAGGTGTGGGGCTGTGACCTGTGGCCGTGTCCTGCTGTCACCAGAGCCCCTGAGCTCCATCCCAGGGGCTCCTGCAGCTCCTGGGGGTGCAGTGCCTGACTCAGAGCTGCTTTCACCACCCTGCTGCTGTTTGCCTCCCTTCCCCATGCTGTGCTGGGGTAATGCTGCTCCCTGCCTCCCCCGGGGAGGTTACAGAGGCGTGATGATGGCTGTAAAGTCGTTGGAGCTTGGGATGGCAGGAGCTGTGGTGGTTGTTATTAGCATTGGTGATGATGCCGCTAATTACCGAGCTGCTGGGAAACTCCCCATGGGAGGAGGAGGGGAGGGAGGCAGCAAAAGGGAAGGGAGCAGGGGATGGAGAGGAGCCTGTCCCTCCTGAGAGGAGGGCTCAGCCTGCAGGAAAAGCTGGCAGGGATGGGAGAAGCCACGGCCCAGGTGCTGCAGAAGGTAGGAGAGCGTGGCAGGTCCCCTGTGCCTCACCCTCCTGCCACTGCTGGGCTGCTGTTGAGTGAGGTGCTCATGCAGGAGGGTCTTGACCCTGCTCTGGGGCTTCTTTACCCTCCCCAGAGCCCCTGGAGTGGGGGCATTTCCCAGCCGTGGCTGGTGGGGCTGGGAGGAGAAGGATCAGCCCTGCCAGGGTCAGGGGATGAGCAGGGACAGGTCCTGCTCACCTGTGAGCCCAGGTGTGCAGCTGCCCTGGGGAAACTCAGGGCTCTGAGTGCCTGGCTCTTCACAGCAAGGGAGGGTTTGGTCTGGGAGGAGCTGTGGAGGGTGAGGTGCTTTTGGTCACGTTTTTGCTCCGTTGCAGCAGAGCCCTGAGCAGAAGTGGCTGCATTAAAGCTCTGTCCCTCCAAATCCCTCCCTGGGACTCGTGCAGTGCACACCTTCTGAGGTTCCTCTCTTTTAAAAGGAACATCAAAGCAGAGGTTTTGTACTGCATGAAACTCGCAGACATCAAAGGCTTGCTCGTAAATGTAACCCCTCTCTCCACTGTGCTGAAGGTCAGAATGCTCCAGCTTGGGTTTGACTTGGTAGCAGATGTGTTTTAGGGGGTTATTAGAGGGTTACTGGAAGGATGGGACCAGAAATTGTGTCCCTCACCCTCCTCTGTGCAAAAAGGAGGGCGCCCATGGGAGAAAGGGGCTGTGTATTCTGGAAAAGACTTCCTGGGGACCTGCCCCAATTCTGGGCCTGTGTTTAAGGTCAGAGGTCTTTGAGGTCAATGGGACTGAGCATGAGCTGGAGTTCAAGGGCTGAAACACTTTATTGTGGCAAGGTCCAACAGCTGGAGCAAAACCCCTGGAGCGAGGTGAGGATCAAACCCTCCCCTCCCTGGATCTGTGCTCTGGAAATGGTCCTGATCCTCCTTTCCAGGGAGTGATTCCTCCCTCTCCAGAGCTGTCCCCCACCCTGCCCTCAGCCAGGCCCATTTATAGGCAAGGGAAAGAGGAGCTGTGTTTGATTGCAGTGAGGACTTGCAGGGATGCCTTGCTGATGTGTTTAGACACTGAACGAATTTCAAGCACTCTGCATCACCAAACATTCCCTGGGACAAATGTTTTTATAAGGCCTTTTTATGATTACAATGAGAAGCAGCCATAAAAAAAAAAAAAGGAATTTTTTGTAGGTCACACATCCCCGCCCCAGAGGGAGGTTGCCAGAGTTGGTTTTCTGTCTCAGGGTTTATTGAGGGATTGTTGGGTTCCAGGATGCTCGTGGTTGACCCTCTGAGGGTCAGCCCTGGAGGATCTGGAGGATCCTGCCTGTCCCTGCTCAATCAGGGGGTGCCCAGGGAGCTCTTGGCTGTCAGGTGTCCCCATCCATCCCCTGTGGCTTCACTGGGAGCTGCAGGATGGGCTGGATGGATGCTGGGCTGCAGGGCTGTGTCAGCCTTGGGGGCTTCTGCCCCCACAGCACCTTTTCCCTGGTTGCCCTGTGCTGTTTGAGGGGACATTGGTGTTTCCCCAGTTCCCTCTGGAGCTGGAATGGGGGGTTTACCCCAGGCCTTTGCTGTTCTGAGGTGCATCTTCCCTGTGTTTTAACACCAGGCTGGTCCCTGCTTCATCTCCCTGGTGTGTGAATCCCACAGCACAGGGGCAGTGCAGATCACACCCTCCTTCATCCCACAGCCTCCAGTTTGCTCAGCTGCAGGGCTGTAATTATGCCATTAGTGCTGGTCAGACTTTCTGGTGTGAACGTGCTCTGAGAGCCAGGGAGGGGAGAGGAAGGGAGAAGCCAGAGCCAGGGAGAGAGGAAAGGCAGCTGCTGCTAAATTTAAGGCTGTTCCTATGACACCTGGAGGCTGCTGTGGTGGTGTCAGTCCTCTTGGAAGTGAGCAGGTAAACAGGGAGCTGTGGCTTGTTCTTGGAGTGCTTTATCTTCCTGTTCAGCTGGTGGGACCTTGCAGAGTGCAGGGGCAGGGAGCTGTGCTGCTTCCTGGCTGGGGGCAGCATGTGCAGGAAAACCTGGAGAGCTCAGCCTGGCAGGTATGGGATCCCCTTCAGGGGTTTGGGCTCTTGGGAGAGGCAGTCAGGGATGTGTCCCCAGAGTCATCTTCAATTTCTGACCTGTCTTTCTCTCTGAGTCTCTTTGTTAAGCTGTGGGGTTCTCCTTACCTGCTGTTCCTGGCTCAGGTGGGCTCCTTGCACAGGTGCTGCACGAGCCAGGAGAGGTGTCAGAGCTGCTCTCCCAAATCTGGAGGTGCAGCAGAGGCTCTCAGGAGTTCTGCAGAGCCCTGACTGTAATTCTTCACTGGGATTTTGGTCAGGGGAGGCAGGGAGATAAAGGTGGGGATAGAAAACCTCTGCACAAAGTGTCTGCACCGAGAAGGGGGGAGGCAGCAGAGTTTTCTGGCTTGTGCTGCCTCTGCTGCATTCGTTGCCTCAGAGGCAAATTATCAGTTTCTTCCTTGAATATGAACAGCTGCCAGGTAATGAATTCCCCCTCTCTGTTTTATAATGGCATTAAAATTGGGATTTGCCTTAGTTTTCTGTGTAATTATCCAATGAGCCTGTGTGAGTGAGAGGGAGGCAGGGCAGAGCTGGCTCTGCTGCGGGCGAGCGTCGTGCCTGGGGGATGGAATTTGGGAATGACCCTTCCCTTCCTGAGGGGCAGATCCAGGGGATTTAAACTAGGAATGACCCTTCCTGAGAGGCAGATCCAGGGGATTGAACCCTTCCTGAGGGGCTGGAAACTTCCATGTGCTCCCTGGGACAGGCTGGTGCTGCAGGGCAGGGTCTGTGTGGGCTGCAGGGATCTGTGTCCCTGATCTCCCTGTCTTTGGGATATTTCTTTTGCTTGCACACCCTCTTTCTGTGTTTTCCCTGGTTTTCCCAGGCTGGGGTCAGGCTGTGGATCAAAGCTGAGCCCTGTGGAAGGGAGGTGGGAGACAGGATTTGTGCCAGCCTGTGCATCAGCCACACTCAGGGCTGTGCCACATGCAGGAAAGTGTCCTGGCACCTGCAGGGGTGGCACTGAGGGCACCCAGGTCTGGATGCTTCTCTGACCCCTCAGGTAGAGCATCAGGGACTTCATATTCCATCCTTAACTGGCTGCATGTGGAGACCAGCTCTGGAGGTAGAAAACTGTGAGAAAAAGCCTCTTACCTGTGAGAAAATTACCTCTTAACTGTGAGAAAATTCCTCTTAGAGGAATCTGCTCTAGGAAGGAGCTAAAAACTGAGCTGGTTGTCCAAGAGACTCATGTTGGAGGTCTGAAGGTCAATGACCCAGGCTGGAGGTGACAGACCAAGCTCCCCAAATCCATTCTTCTCCCCTTGACTCACTGTAACTGAGTTTGCAGTTATTGGCACTGAAACCATAATTGAGGTCTGCTTTCCTCCTTACACAACCTTTTCTCCAGGCAAACTGTCAACCATCAAGTGGGATGAGACAGTAAAAGAGATGTTACACTCAACCATTTCCTAGAAACTGTCACTTTAAAGAGAACAGCACTGAAAAAAAGGATGAGTTGAAGCCAAACCCAGAGTGATAAACCTCCAAATGTTTGATTTCTCTCAAAATCTGGAACTTTTCATTCCTTTCTCGGGTCTCTGCCGTGCCTGGGGCACTTTGTACCTTCACAGTTCTGGCCTCTGGCATTTATTAAACTTCACATGGCAGAAGAGCTTAAAAAATATCACAGCCCAGGTTCTCTTTGGATGTAAATCAGCCTGACTGGGCTTAAATCCCTGGAGCTGGGGTGACACCAGATGACAAGGGGGCCTCTGGTGACTCGGGGCTGTGTTTGATTTTCTTGCACAACCATCCCTGAGCTCCCAGCTGTGGCTGGTGGGATCTGGCATGGATGGATCCAGCAGGTCCCTGTGCTGGGAAGGGATCATGGCCTGGATCATTGCTGGGGCTACCAAAGAATCCTTTCTGTACCAATAACTTGTGTTTCTCTCTCTGTAAATTCTGTAAATTCTATTGAAAAGCAGGAAATGCATCCTACTGTTGTGTTCTCTGGGTTTCACTGGGGGACAGAGCTGTACAACCAGACCAGTTCTGTTCTCTGGGTTTCACTGGGGGACAGAGCTGTACAGCCAGACCAGTTCTGTTCTCTGGGTTTCACTGGGGGACAGAGCTGTACAACCAGACCAGTTCTGTCTGAGCCTTATCTTTGATCCTGGCTCTTTTCAGGTGCTGGGCAGAGCTGGAGGCTTTGGGGTCTCTCTGAGCTGTCCTTGCATCTGTGCTCAGGCAGGGTGCAGGGAGCTGAGGCTCCCTGGGAGTGGCTGAGGGTCCTCCCTGGCTGCAGGGAAGGATGGGAATCCAGAAATCACAGCAAGGTTCAAGAGCTGTTCCTTGGAGCTCTCCTGATAAAACTGCCCTGGCAGCGGGAAGGGTCCCCCTGTCCCCAGGTGAGTGTGAAGGCAGCTGGGGGGGGACAGAATTAGAGGTGCAGGCAGCAATTCCCAGCTGGACAGAAGGTGTCCCTGGACAGAAGGTGTCCCTGGACAGCTGGACAGAAGCTGTCCCTGGTTTGGCACTGGCTGCAGGCTGGGCACAGCCTGTGTCAGGTTAAGGTGGCTTCTGCTCACACCTCACCTTCAGCATCCACATTTCCCATTAGCAGTGCTATTTTTAAGCCTCCCTAGGCAGTTAACACCAATTAATCTAAAAAAGCCCAAATAATGTTTTTTTTTTAGAGCCACTGGCTCCTTCCCATTGCCTGTGTGGCCCCAGCAGCCCTGGCAGAGCTGAGCCCAGTGAGGTGCAGGGATGGCTGGAGAGGCTCCCCAGGGGGATTTGCAATTAGAGCAGGGCCCCAAACCATCCCATGGATCCAACTTTTCCATCCTGGATCATGCTGTCTGTGCCACAGGGGAAGTTCCAGCTCACTGAAGAGCAATCAATGCAGCCCTGTCTGGAGAGCAGCAGAGCCAGGCACTGCCACTCCCCTGGGACCTGCAGGAAAGTCCCAGGAGGATTTTTTGCCTGTGTCTGAAGCCACTTGAATCCCAGTGCTCTCTGGGCACTGTCATGTGGAGCAAACCCCAAACAGGGTGTAGTTTCATGCTGCCCTTTGCAGCAGCAGGTACCAGAGCAGGAGATGCTTTTGGCTGATAGAAGCTGCTCCTGCCTTTGCATGTGATTTTTGTCTTGCCTGTTTCAACTCTCCTGGGCAGGTCAGGCACACCATGGCTGCGGTGGCAAACCCACAGGTACCAGCCCCAGGAACCCTCCCTGCCCCAGCAGGGCCAGGATTTCGTGTTCTGTGGGGTGCCTTGCACAACAAAGCCTTGATCTCAACGCGGCCTTCAGGCACTACTGGGGTGTGAGTAAATAATAATTAAGATCTGGGCGTGTGCTGAGCCAGGGCTGTTTCTGTGCAGGCTGGATGTGTTTTGGGTGCTGGTGTGGATGGGTGTGCACAGCTCCACCACCCCACTCCCCCCATCCCCACCCCCCCTGAGGAAGGTGCTGCATCTGCTCAGCTCCTTCTTAAAACCCTGCTGTGCTCAGAGCAAGTAGGTGTCTGAATAAAAGTCTGATTCAAGAAAGCTGCACAATTTTGGCAATCCAGAGACGAGCAGGCTTTTTTTACAAAGCATTTTTGAAGCAAACTATCGGGAGGTGCCAATGTCAGGTGCAGGGAGTGCAAGGGATGGGGAGAGCAGGGCATTTCTGCAGCTGGAGTGTTGGATTGTGTCCCTCACCAAAGGGGAACTCACCTGCCCTGCTCTGCAAGGCTTGGAGTGGGGAGGTGGGTAGAGAAAGTGCTCTATATATTAACCTTGTGCTAATTAATCAGGAATATGGGTTATACCCTTTCAAGCAATGGAGTTATTTCAGTTTAGGAAATTAGTGCTGCTCAGCTGAGACTCCAGGGCTGAGCACGGTCCTGGTTCCAGCCCTCTCCAAGTGCAGAGTCAGTCACTGCAGGGAGCTGCAGCCAAACCCCTGTGTTTTGCTGCTTGGGTGTGTGTTGGTGTGCACAGCCAGGTACCACAGCCCTGGTGAGAGCTACACCCCAAAACTTACTGCTTGTTGTGATCCACGTCCAGCCTGAGTCGTTCCAAGCAGCAGCTCAGGCTCACCCCCAGATTTGGTGTTTAAGGGATCCCCCAGGTTTTTGAGGGGCCAGACTGGCCTCTGTAGCCACTCTCCGGAGACTGACCTGGAGTGAGAATGCTTCTACCTTGTGTCCTTGGTTAGCAAAACAAGCTCCAGGTGCTAAATCCAGGCTGGTGTGTTTCTGTTAAATAGTGCCAGGGAAACCCAGCCTGGCATGGTAAATGTTGTCAAAATCCATGTGGAAAATTTACTACATTAACTGCAGAGGATTGTTTGGATATAGAGAAGAGAAACCAGGAGTAATTCCCACTGGTCTCAGCAGTGAGGGCTGGACTGACCTGTGATTTCAGGGCAGGTTGTTGTGTAGCTGAGGAAAAAATGTAAATCCCATATTAATGTGGCTGTGGCACAAAGTGGCCCGATCTGGTCACGGTGGCAGTGGCTTCCAGACAGTCAGGCCAGCACTGCAAGCAGCAGAGGTGTCAGTAACACCTCAGCCAGACACCCCTGGGGCTCCCTCCAAATGCAATCAGAAATGATATTGTCACTGCTGTGAGCCACAGCCCTGTGCTGGAGCCGTGTGTGGCAGCAGGGCACGGGCCCAACAGGTCAGCACTTACTGTATTTCGGAAGGAGGGAGCGTGGGTGAGTTATTTGGATTTTGTTTGGAACAATAAAACCCAAGTTATTTGAAATCTTAACAACAGAACCAGCTTTTAGCACCAGCGTTTATAGGGATGAGTGGGCGAGTTGTTTAAAGGGAAAAGAATCTTTGAAAACAGTCCAAGTGAGGGTGATAATTTCATGCTCCGAGGGAAGCGTGTGCAGGTCCTGGGGCTGGGCAGGGTGTGGATGGGGCTGGCACAGCACAGGGCAGGGCACACGTGTGCCCAGGGCACGCTCAGCTCCCTGAGCTCCCACCTGGAGCTGTAGGTGGTGTCTCTGCAGATCACAGATGTCTCGCTCGTTATTCTTTGCTGCATCCTAAACTCAGAGGGAAAATGTCGTTTCCTCACGTTGTGCCAAGCGCCGACCTCCTCTGTGCGTGGGCTCTGCCCCTCTGTTTTACCCCTTTTGTGCATTTCCCCCTATGCCAGCTGCAGATTCCCCTTTCAGAGCTCTCCAAAGGCAGCTCAGCTTTTCACATCAGGGGCAGAGTCCCCGTCCTGCTCATTCCCCTGTTGCCCCTCTCTAGCCGTGGATCCCCTGATCTCAGCCCCAGCACTGAGCTCACCGTGCCCTGCCCTCCCTCAGCCCTTCTTTTCCTCTTCAGTCAGGGCCAGGTACCGAGCCAGGAGTCCTGATCTCAGGTCCCACACAGTCTCCATCTTTGGAAATTACTGTGTGACTCCTGGAAATGAATTTGTTGGTGTGGAATAGCAGGGGTAACTCCCCAAAGCTGCATTTTTTGTTCGGGTTAAAGCCATTTCCTACTTTTGCAGTGAAAAATGAGAATGAAGGACAAGTGTGGACAGAGAGCTGAGAGTGCCAGTGGGGCTCTACCCCCATTTTGCCCCTTTGGAAAAGTGCTTTTCTTCCCAGTGCCCCGTTTCACTGTCAGTACTTCCCTTCTCACAAATGTGGGCTTAGAACAGCTCTTTGGCTGCTGCATGGCATTTCCATCTTTTCCTGTTTAAAATCCCGTTGCAATTAGAAATTTCCCTCTGTCGAGCAGTGTTACATTTAAATCAAGAGATGCTTATGGCTGAGCAGCCTCGGCTCTTGCAGTAAGACAAAAAAAAAAACCAACCAAACAAAAAACCACACATATCTAATAATACGAGGAGCAGGAGGACTATCAGGAGCTAAAAATGGTCCTTCAGTATTTTGGTGCTTTAAATCCAAACGATCAGAGTGTGTGTGTGTGTGCACAGAGCGTTTGCTGCCGCGGTGCCTGTGCCTGCGGAGCCGAGCGTGTTTGCAGATGTAGTTTGGGAGAATCGATCCCGATCTATTTTTAAGGTAAAGTGAGTGTGGCGGGTGGGAGGTGAGGAGGTGGAAGGAAAGCTAAATATTCACGTAGCTGCACTGTGTGTTTAAGAGCATCATCTAATAACGGGAGGATCGTGGCAGGGAGGTGAGGGAGAGCGGAGCCTTCTCTGGAGCCCCCCCCATCGTGCCCGGGCACGGAGCGGCTCCGGGAGGAGGTGGCAGCGGGGCTGTCGCTTTAAGCTCAGCTCAGCTCGCACCCAGCGGGTCACTGGAGCCGGCGACGTTCTTCACATCGCTCCGCACAAATCCCGCTCGGCGGGGCTGGGGAGCCTCGGGCAGCCCCGGGCAGCAGGAGCGTCCAGCCCCGGGCAGCCCCGGACAGCCGGAGCATCCAGCCCCGAGCAGCCGGAGCATCCAGCCCCGGGCAGCCGGAGCATCCAGCCCCGGACAGCCGGAGCATCCAGCCCCGGGCAGCAGGAGCATCCAGCCCCGGACAGCCGGAGCATCCAGCCCCGGGCAGCCGGAGCATCCAGCCCCGGGCAGCAGGAGCATCCAGCCCCGGACAGCCCCGGGCAGCAGGAACGTCCAGCCCCGGGCAGCCCCGGACAGCCGGAGCATCCAGCCCCGAGCAGCCGGAGCATCCAGCTCTGGGCAGCCCCGGACAGCCGGAGCATCCAGCCCCGAGCAGCCGGAGCATCCAGCTCTGGGCAGCCCCGGGCAGGCGGAGTGTCCAGCCCCGGGCAGGCGGAGTGTCCAGCCCCGGGCAGCAGGAGCATCCAGCGCCTGCAGCGCTCCTGCCCGCGGACATGTGAGAGCCAGAGCCGGGAAGAGCCGGCTGCGAGGTCAGTGAGGGAAACTCGGGGTTGGTTTGTGTCCTTCTTTCTCTGAAATGAGAGGATCCGAGGAGGAGGTGGATACGGAGACACGGAGGATTCACTCAGGCCGGGATGTGCCGTGTGTGCTCGGGGGTTTAAAGTTTTCAGGTAGCTGCGGTGTGAACTTTTGGTTATTAATATTGCTGCAGCGGTGCTCAGGCTGCTCCGGGGGTGCTGTGTCTCACAGCAGAGGTGGGCGGTGGGTCCCTGAGCCCGGCCGTGCTCGGGGGGGGACACGGGGTGTCTGTCACCAGCCCTGCTCATGGGGGGACACGGGGTGTCTGTCACCAGCCCTGCTCGCGGGGGGAGCGTGGCAGCAGCGCCCAGGGATTGGCACGGAAAGGGAAGTGGTGTCCTGGCAAAGAGCAGGCGAGTTTTACAGCTCTGCTGCCTCTGAAGCTGAGTGAGACTCCAGCGGAGGAGCTGGTGGCTGGGACAGGGACAGCCCCACTCCGGAGCACAGGGACGATTCTCCAGGCATTTCACCCCCTGGTAAAGCAGGCTGTGGATTTCAGCCAGGGATTTCCTTCCACTCCTTTCCTCCAGCCCCCGCTTGCTTCTCTGCAAACCTCCCCCTCAGTGCCTTTCTCCAGGTGAGCTTGGGAAGTTCAGTGCCTGTTGTTTTTGGGGTTTGAGGTTGTGGCCGTGCCAGGTGTGCAGCCCCCATGGTGGTGCAGGATAAAGAAAAGCCGTGTGCAGGGACTGACAGACAGCCCTGGATGAGGAGGTGCTCCTGGCACTGGTGGTCACCAGCAGCAGCAGCACCAGCCCTGCTCCTGCCTGGAGATTTTGAGGTCGGCTGCCTTGAAAAGAGCAGAGGTAAGGAGCTGTGACATGTCTGGCTCACAGGGAGAGGCAGTAGGGCAGGGCATGTGGGCACAGATGTGTGGGAATGGACCAGGCCTGGGGCAAGGGCACAGATTTCCAAGGACTGTCCACAGGGGAGAACTTGGTCCTGGGGACTGATTGCTGGGTCCTGTCCCAGCTCTGTTACCGTGGGACATGGTCAGGTCACTTCATCTCCAGGTTGTGTCCTTCCTGAAATAAGGTGGAATTGTTTAAATGGACACGTTTAAATGGCGAGGCAGCGCTCTGAGGGGTGACAGTGAGAATGTTGTGTTACCCCTGAACCTGCCGCTCTCCTCGCTCGTCCCTGACCTGGGCACTCACCAGACACCTTCAGGCAGCAGCTCCTGAGCTGCATCTGCTCTACCAGACCCACCAGGGTCCATCCACGCTGAGTCCTGCCTGCAGGTCCCAACCAGCTCTTCCCTGGGAGCGGGGACAGAGCTGGAGTGAGCAGCCTTTGAACCTGACGGCTCCGTCCTGCGTTGGGTCAGGTCTGCAAGAAGCTGAGCCTGGAGGAGAGGAGGGGAACCAAAGGCAGGTCAGTGCCCTGGGGACACCAGCTGTGAGAGAAGCTGGTCTGACAGAGGGACAAGGTTTGGCCCTTCAGGTGGCTCTTGGGTGTCTGTGGTTTGGTTTGGTGGGCGAAGCTCCCTTCGAAGGGGATGTTTACCCTGTGTTTGGGTGACCATGGAATGATTGAGGGATGTGCCATGGCTTGGCCAGCACAGAAATACCTGCTGTGGTGCTTGGGGGCCTCTGGGGCACTGTCCCAGAGCAGATCTGACAGGCTTTGGTGGGGCTGAGCAGCGCTGTGGGAAGAGCTGCATCCCGAGCTGCTGCGGGGGCAGCAGGAGGCTGTGGAGAAGCCCCCACCAGAGCGATGGGTTGAGGGATCTCTGGCAGCAATGTTGGCATAGTGGGGGCACAGCTGGGGCTGGCTGGGTGGCTCAGGTGCCACAGAGAGATTGGGACAGGGTGCTGATGCCAGGATGGATTGGCAGCGGGAGCGTGTCTGAGGAAGGTTCTCTGCAGAGTCCCGGGTGGGCAGCAGCTCCAGGACAGAAGCCCTGCAGGGCATTTGTGGCTATGGCTTCAGGTGTTGGGAGCTGGGAAGTGGTTTAGTTCTTGCAGTGAGACTTTATGCCTTTTTTTAATGGCTTTCCTGAATTGGAGTGAAAATGGCCAAGGGGGGTGAGGCACAGGACTCAGTTCTGACTTTGTTTTGCCTGGGATCGCTCCAGCCTTGGCCTCAGCTCACATTTGGAGTGGTCAGACTGAGGGATTTCCATAGGAGATGCAGCTCTGGGGCAGAGCTGGGCAGCCCAGGACCTTCTCAGCCCAAAACTGTGACAGGTTTTGTTTGATGTGAGAGTTTATCAGAGAGAAAAATGGGCGGATTTGTGCTTCTCCATGGGGTGTAATGACCTCGGCTTGGGGCTCCTGAGGAGCTGGTGGTCCCAGCCTGCAGGGAGAGGGGACAGTGGCAGAGCAGGTGCCTGTCACTCTCTGCAGCTGCTTTTTGCTGCCTTTCCAACACCTTGGCTGTGGTTTTACACATCCTGAATCCACCCAGGCAGGTTAAACAGCCTGTTCCTCCACCAGCAAGGAAATGTGTGCAAAAGCCTGGATGCCTTCCTGAGGCTTGTGTGAGGAGAGGGAGTCCTGCTCCCCACCACTCTCAGAAAATGTGAGCAAAGCTCTGACCCCCATGAGTGGGACCTCCTCCTGCTTGGGATGGTGCCATCCCTGTCCTGCCCGAGGTCAGGGAGCAGGAGCTGAGGCTCCACACTTGTCCTTGTCCCTGTGGGCAGAGGTGGGAGTGTCTCTGTACCGTGCCAAGGACAAGTGTGTTTGCAGCCAAATCTGCCCCGGGGTGATCCCTACGGAGCCAGCAGCCCCCGGGCCCCTCTGCCCCGTGCAGATGGGGCTGGTTTTACTTTTTGTGACAGTGTCTGGCTGCCACAGGAAGGTGACAGTTGGCAGAATTTGGGCAGTTTCAGTGCTGGAGGCAGAGGATGGGGGATGAGGCCAGGTGGGGACATGAGGTGAGAAGTGTCCTTGGGCTGGACAGCGCAGGTGGTGCCCAGGAGCCGTTTGGGGCTGTGGCTGTGGCTGTGCTGTGGCAGGGCACTGCTCAGCCCCACCAGGGGATGCCCTGGCTCCTGGGGAGCTCCTGACCCTGGCTGTGCCCAGCCCCGGGCGAGCACAGCTCGGGAGCAGATGGCGAGCCCCAGGCTGTGATCACACCTCCATCTGCCCTCGCAGCTCCTGCCTCGGGGCTGGGAGCAGCCTGGCAGGGAGGGAGCTGGGCACTCTGTGCAGTGTCACATTTGGGCATTTTAATTAGAGAGGTTCTGGGCTGGGGCACGGGCTGGCTGCAGGGAGCCGGGTGCCCGCAGGTGCTGCCCTGGGGCTGCCCATGGGCTGGCACAGCCCTGTCAGCACTCACATGGCCCGAGGGCACTGACCTCCTGCCCCTGGTGCCACTGGGAGTAGCCAGGCACGCAGCCAGCCCTGTCCCACACCTCCCTGCTTTTTCCTCCTGGTTCAGAGCATCCTTTTCACTGCCAGGTGCACTGGGAGCAGGATCCTGACACCCCAAACTGCAGGGTCTCTGCAGGATGTGCTGTGTGGGGGGATTTTGTCTCTGTGGAGGGGCAGCTCTGAGCTGGGGGCTCTGGCATGCACTGCCAGGCTGCTCCTGCAAGCTGGAACTTCTCCCTGGATCCAGGGCTGCTCCGATTTACTCCAGGCAGTCGTGGAACAGCGGGAGGGAGGCTCGGTGTGAATGAACCGATTTCCTCCTCTACCCTGAAATTTGGGTCACACAACCCAACATAGCAGAGCTGTGAGAGATGCAGTTCACCCTCAGTTCAAGCCCAAGCCAGCTTTGATTTCCAAGGTGCAACTGTTGGTGGTTCAGAGGGTCCATTGGAGCTGTGGCTCCATGAGTGGATCAGCACGTGGCAGGCAGGAGGTGAGAGGGGCTTTTCCCCTCCCTGCTCAGCTCCCACATTGCCAATGTTCCTCTCTGGCCTGCTGCTAATTTTGACGCTGCCCTAAATAGAAGCTGAGTGCATCTCATCTGCTTCGCTTAGCATACAGGAAAATTGTTTTCCTTCATCTACCCAATCCAACTTGTGGCTTTAACCCTGTCAGCACAAGTCTCTCCCCACTGCAGAGCTCCCACGAAGGACTTTGCCTGCCCCTGCCATGGGGAAGAGCTCTGGTGGGAGCAGCACCGTGTGTGGTGGGATTGGGAGGGCTCCCAGGTTGCCCAGAGTGGCCACCAGCAGAGCTGGGAGAGGGGCTTTGCTTCACCAGCAGCCCAGGGAATCCCTTGCTCCACAGGAAAGTCTGGCTGTGCCCTCTCCATCTCTCTGGTAAAATGTGCAGCCCCTCAGGAGGGACCGAGTGCCCCTTCCCAGACTGGCCTCTGGCTGGAAAATAGCTCAGATAGACCCAGTTCTAAGAGGTTTTGGTTGCTTTCTGTTGTGGCTTTTTTCCCAGCAACTGGTGGGACCCGCTCAGTGTGTAGGGAATATCCCCAAGCCTGGCAGATGCCCCTCTTATCACTGGCTAATTTTATCTCCCATTCCAAGTGAGTCCTTGGAAGGATCTGTGGTTCCTGCTGCTCTGTCTGCTCCAGATCAGGACACACAGCCCCTCTCCCTGCTGGAAGTGGGTTGGAGAGGCTGCCTCCAACACGAGCCTCCTGCAGCACAACTTAAATATATCCCTGTCCAGTACAAGGTGCTCATTTGGGGCTCTGGTACAAGAACCATTGTCCTGAAAATCTGTAATTTTGTGGCATTTTCAGCTGGGTGAGTGCTACAAGTGCAGTGCTGAGGAGACAGGGGCACCGAGGGGAAGTGTTGGGGTGTGAGGGGCAGTGGCCCGGAAAGGTTGGATTTAGCTGGTGGAAAAAGCAAACCCTGAGCTTGGGCTGAGCCCTGGCTGGGCACAGGGCAGCACTTGAGCCAGGGTGGCTGCACAGTTCCCCTCCTCCTGCTCCGAGCCCAGCCCTTTCCAGCCCAGAAGCTCCCCCTGGAGCAGTGCCAGGTGAATGCTGTCTCCTTTCCCCTCTTTCCCATTCAGCCTGCAGGTTCCTCTGGCTGCTCTGCAGTGACAGTGGCTGCACGAGGCTCATCCGTGTGCCGGGCTGGGGTTTGGGCTGTGGCAGTGCCCGGAGCCTCTGGGACCAGAGGGAGCAAGGAGCAGAGAGACCCCAGCAGCTCCAGACTGTGGGGCTTGGCACGCCGGGGGCACAGAGCAGGAGAGGGCACAGCTATTCCCAGACGGAGCGATTGGACTCAGAGACTCGTTAGGGATGTTCTGACTCTGACTCTCCTCTCTCTTCCCAGAAAATCAACCGGACCCCTTCGGACGAGGAATGCTTCTTTGACCTGTTGAGCAAGTTCCAGAGCAACCGGATGGATGATCAGCGCTGCCCGCTGGAGGAGTGCCCGGCTGAGGCTGCTGAGGCAGCTGCCACGCGGGTCCCTGCCCTGGGAGAGCGGATATGTGAGCACTGATGCGTTCCCAAGTCCCTGTTCCTGGGGGAGTGACGCTGCTCCCGCGGAGTGCCCAGCTGTTGTGGTTTGCCGTGCATCCCGTGATGTTTTCCCTGAGCCTCAGCTCTCTGAACTTTATAGCAGTTCCTCCGTCATTATTTAAGGAAGGAAAAAACATTCTTATGTAAATGGTTGCCGAGGGAAAGGCTGGAGAATGTGAGCTGAGGTTTGGGGAGTAAATTAGTGAGAGAAATGCGGGATACACTTGGATTTTTTCAGTGTGGGTCTTTAGGTCTTGGATTCTGAACAAGGAGGTTGGCACAAGGACTTGTGCCACTTCCAGTACCTCCAGGAGGAAGATGATGGTCATTGCTGAGGGAGCTTTGTGAGAACCTGGGGTCTGGGACATGCAGGGGCCAGGTCAGGCTTTCTCAGGCAAGTTAAAATATTGCCAGTTTTTGTAATAGCGTTGCCATGGAGGAAAAACTTCTGGATTTTGTACTGTTCTTGGATGTGGCGGTGATAGGTGCTGTGTGAGGACAGAGGAACCAGAAGGATGGATAAACAGTGGGAAGCTGCTCAGGCAAACAGCTCAGCCCTAGGAAGGACAGGGATAAATTGAGGAAGGTGCCTGACAAACAAGGCAGGAAAGGCAGGGCTGTGTTTGCACTTGGGTTTTGTGGCTTTTTCAGTGTTCAGTGCCTTTGTTTAACCCAAGCTGGGGAGAAGCTCTGAAATGCATGGATCACCCTCACGTGCTTTATCATCAGCACAAAGGGCTCAAACCAGTTATTTAACCTGGTGGATTTGTTCATCATCAGTTTCCAAATTAATACAAAGTGCAAATGGGAGAGGAGCCCCCTGACAGTGCTCCCAGAGCTGCAGCACAAGGAGCATGTGCCAGGGCAGGGGCTGAAGCAGAGAAGGTCAGGCTGTGGCATGAAGGCAGGTTGGCTGTGAGGTGAGAGGGTTTTTATCATCTAAAAATAAGGTGGAAATGAGCATTGCTTTGTCAAGAGATGTATTTGAGCCACACAAGTGCATTTGGCTGTAACAGCTGTGTAATTTAGGAGATGGGGTTGAAAATGTGGAGCTTTATAAAGAATGCATGAGCAGCCCCACATTCTGTTTGGCTCATTTGGGCTCTGAGCCTTTTGGACGTGTTATTTTTGAGGATTCTTTGTGAGCTGAAGGGGAGGAAACTGATCCCTGCGTCAGCACTGAGATTTTCTTGTGTTCCTGCAGCTCCATGAGCTGGGCTGTAAGGATTTGTGTCGGGAGGCTCGGGGCAGGCTCTGCTCCAGTGCAAAGTAACACCACTCGGGCTGGATTTCTCAGTTTTCTTTGCTGGTCCCTGAGTGCAGTGCCTGTTGTCTGGGAGCCTTTCCCTACCCAGCAGCTGCAGGAGCCAACAGGCTCTTTCCAGGGAGTGCTGCCCAGAGGTGTTTCCAAAGGGTCAGTGGGGGATAGATGACGTGTACTGGTTCTGGACTGGGACCCCCAGCACAGCCCAGGAGTGTTTTGCTGATGCTGACACAGGTCCTGCAGCCCCTGACCGCCAGACTCACATCCGTGCTGCCTCTCCTTGAGCCAACAGCCCGGATTTCTGGGGGGCCTGGGAAGGTGCTGCCAGGTGAGAGGCTCAGCCAGGGCTGGGCTTTGCTGATGGCCTGTCTGCAATTATTCCCAGCTCTTGGGACTGTGTGGGTGCCTGTCACAGCCACAGGGGCCACCAGGAACTCTGTGCTCACCTGCAACTGCCCAGCTCTGCCTGTGCCTCTTGGAAGGTCCAGGTGGAAACCAAAGTGGAAGTGGCAGTGCTGGAAAGAGCAGGGATCACACACAGGCAGTGGTTCAGCCCAGGGCACTGGATCTCCTGGGCTGAGGTGGCACCTTTGGTGGCCCCAGGAGCTGGCCAGGCACAGGCAGGGAGCCCTGCAGGGGACTCAGCCATGCACGGTGGGTGTGCGAGGTTCTGCTTTATCAGGGCACCTGATTCCCCCGCTGCTGCCTGCTGGGTTTGTGTGGGTTGGGGAGGAGTTTGGGGAGGGGATTTGGGCTCTGCAGCTCAGGCAGGGCAGGCAGAGGGGTGACCCTGTGTGTGCTCCTCTCCCCCAGCACAGTCAGCCCTGATGGCATCTCCACAGACAGAGGAGTTCTTCGACCTCATCGCCAGCTCCCAGAGCAGGCGCCTGGACGACCAACGCGCCAACGTGGGCAACCTGCCCGGCCTGCGGATAACCCACAACAACCTGGGCCACCTGCGCGTGGAGGGGGATGCCCAGGAGCCCGGGGACGAGTTCTTCAACATGCTCATGAAGTGTCAGGTAGGGGCACAGGGCTGGGGGAGCTCTGCCACTCTGCTCCAGCCCCTCCTCTGTGCTGTCCTGGCCCTGTGCTAACGCCCCTGTGTCCCCTGCAGTCCTCCAGGATCGATGACCAGCGCTGTGCCCCCCCAGACTCCATCCCTCGTGGCCCCACCATGCCCGATGAAGACTTTTTCAGCCTCATCCAGCGTGTCCAGGCCAAACGCATGGATGAGCAGCGTGTGGATTTGGCCTCAGCCCAGGAGGAGGCCGAGGAGGAGCAGCAGAGGCCTGGTTCCAGCTAAGAACTGGGCTTTGGTCTGGGGGGGTTGTTTCAGCTTTATTTTGTTTTTTAAAAAGGAAAAACAGAGTAGGTGATTTCAAGCCCGAGTGCTCCTCTGCTCCCAGTCTTGTCCTGGGAGCTGCATCTCCATCGTGGGAGAGGCCAATGGATGGGGGACAGTTTTTAAATAAGGGGTTTTTTTTTAGGACACTTGGCCACTGGGCACAGCACCTGGAAGACTTTATCAGCCCTCTGCTGATCACCTAAAACCCCAGGAACTTGGAGGAGCCCACAGAGGGTAGTTAACTCCAGCCCTGATATCTTTTATTTCCACAACACTTTTATTTAAACAGGAAAAGGGAAGAACACCTTTTCCATTTTGAAGTCCTCCTGTCTTCCCTGACACAAATGGCTCTGGATCCTTCTCTGGAACATCTTGTTCAGCTTTGCTCCTTCTACAGGAGAAAAAGAGCCCAAGTCCTTTAAACCTTACTCCACCCCAGCTGCATCGTGGTCCCACACACCTGAGTGTAGTTTAGGCTTGCTGAGGACTCCCTGGACAGCCCTGGACATTCTCTGCTTCCAGCTGCAGCCCTGCAGGACCTCCTGAGCAGGGGCAAAGCCTGGCTCACCCTGAGCTTTAGTGGGATTTGTAACATCTGGAGCCCTCTGCAGCCCCATGGCAGGGGCTGTTCCTGGGCAGGGGGAAGGAGGAAGGAGGTCTCTGGCCAAGTGTTCAGCCCATGGCAAACAGGGACAGCTCCTGGTGCCACTGAGCCGATGTGAGGGCGTCCAGGACAGAACCTGTGTGTGACAGGGCCTTGCTTCAACAGCCAGCAAAGCTTTCTGCTCATGGCACGTCCCTCCTTCCTTCTGTGTCCAACAGCAGCTCAGGCCAGTGGCCCTTCCCTCCTGTTTCTCCCCAAACCAGCACTGAGCTGCTCCCAGTGAGGCACTCTCTGTCTCCAGGCACTGGAGCCTCAGGAGAGCCCCAGCCTGGGGCCTGGCTGGGAACTCACATTTACTGTCATTCCTTCCCCTTTGGGACCAGCTGGAAAAGCTGGAGGAGGGGAGCAAGACCTGACTTGAGGAGGTGCAGTATTTTTCCTTTGCTTGACCAGAGACTGTGCTGGACTTGAGAAACTCCAGTGCCGAGTTGTGCCGGAGCAGCACCGTTCCTGCAGAGAATAAATCGGCGTTTTCCATTCCAAATGCGTTTGATGGAAACATTCCCAACCAGCAGGGAGATATTTTTAGACCAGTAATGCTGCTCATGGAGCATCTCCCCTGCCTGCACTGACCATGTGGAGTGGTGGCTGCAGTTTACCTGCTACCTGGGAGCACTCACCTGCTGCTTGGCTGAGGCTGGGCCTCCCTCCTGGGGCTGATGGGGAGAGGAGGAGTTGCCCATCCCCTACCTACCAGCCAAGCTGTCATTTGTAAAAGAGAAAAAACATAAATGATGATGACCTGACCAGTTGCAGGCTCAGGCCTGTGCAGCTCTCAGCCAGGTGGTGAACTGGAACCTGACCATTAAGCTTTCAAAGGTATTACTGAGGTATTATTTGCCATATACTTGAATGTATGAGCTTATTTATTTTTTACATGTGCATTTGCTAATGTCATTTTAATGGGGAATTTCCAACCCATAGGTACTTGGTTTTTTTCTAAAAAATAATCTGCCAAATGGATTAATATATTAGAAATGAATACAGCTCAAGGGAAAGGAGTGGGGGGAATTGTGCTTAATAAATATTTGTGTCTAAGCTTCAGTGCAAATACTCATTTCCATTATTTCCTGGCTGACAGCAGGGCTAATCCTGGCCCTTTGGAATAGGGGTGGGGGTGAATGGGGGTCTCTGGTAACAGACACCACCACATGTGCTAAGAAAAGCATTGTGCACCCACCTCCACCTTGCTTTAGACTGTGAGCACAGGGGTCTCTTGGCAGCCACCAACATCCCAGCTCTGCCTGCCTGCCAGCATGGATGTGGCTGTGGAGGGAAGGCACAAAGCCCTGAGAATTCCCTGCCCAGAAGTTTCCAGGACGACAGGGCCGACAGAGCAGCCCTGCATGGCTGAGAAAAGGCCACTGGAAAAGGCCAGGAGAGGCTGAGCTGTTCCTTTCAGGCCCTGCCCGGCCCCGGTGCCGCCCCGGCGCCTGGCCCAGAGCTGGGTTGTTCCCCAGAGCCAGGGGACCAGGGCAGGGAGTGCTGGGCACAGCCCTGGCACCAGCCCTTGGAGCAGACACAAAGCAGCAGCACCAGCTCATTCCAGCACAGCAGGCACGAGCAGGCTGTTGGACTGGGCTGGAAGGCAGCCTGGCAGCAGCAGTCTGGATCCTGAGCCCTCTGAGGATAAAGCCAAGGCCCAGCTGGGCTTCCCATGCCTGACTCATTTGTGCTGGTCACTGCCAGCCCTGATCAAAGATTAATAAAGAGCCACCAGCTTGTTTTCATCAGGTGTTCTCACACCTCTGGGTGCCTGGGCACAGCAGCTCTGTGTGCTCACAGCAGAACTGTGCCCTCAGGTGTGCAGAGGCTCAGATTCCCTGGAAGAGAGCGATGGTGTCTCACCTCCTGTCTCTCCAACCTGAGCAGCACAGGCACGTTCTGAGCAGAGGGCACTGGATACCACTGAGCAGCCTGCAGTGGTGGCTGCTGTGCTGAATCCTGCTGTCCCTCGCTGCCAGGCTCGTTCCCACGTCGGGAAGAGCTCTCTGCTGCTGACATCCGCTGGAGAGCCGCGGGATTGCCGGCCCGTGCAGCGCTGCTGCAGCTGTGCAGTGCGAGTCACTGCGAGCAGGGCTGCCCCCAGCACAGGGCAGCTCCTCTTCACCAGGACCTAAAAATCCAGCAGAAACACGAGATCCTGCCCTCTCCTACCCAGCTGTACACAAGCACCCAGAGGCACTCAGGAGAAAGGCTGCTTCTCCTCACTCCTTGCCTGTGTCCCCTTTCCAGAGCAAACCCACTGCCCCATGACAACATTTTCCAGAAAAAACAGCTTCAAAAAGGAGCGAAAAATTCGGTTTTTTAGCTGCAATCTCTTAGCAGCAAATATTTTTGTATTATGTGCAAATTCCCTCCGCTGATGTTGGCCTGAACGTTCAGAGCAGCAGCAAGAAGTGCCATCCTCCATGCTCAGAGCTGCAGAGGCAGCTCCAGGCACAGGGACCTGTCTCTGTCCTGCTCCCAAAGAGCACCTGGTGACAGAGGACACTGGGACAAGCAAACACTAAAATCTAGGAACAGCCAACATAGGTTTTGCTACATTTTGCTACCTTTTTTACTATAACACGGCAAAAAATGGCACCACCTTCCTGTAGCTGGGACCTAGTAACAGGTAAGAAAGGTAAGGAAAACAATATAAAAAAGCCAGATTGTAAATTAGTTGTTTCCAAGGCAACACGGATCCTGCAACAGCTGCTCTGTTCCACGCCATCAAAGGCATCAGCACCATGGAAGCAGAATGCTGATTTTCAGATTAAAGGTAATAAAACAAGCACTTTTCCAGCAGTGCTAATAGGTGCCAGCAGCCCAGCTCAAGGAGAGAACACAGCAGTGCTCTGAGAAGCAAGGTCCTGTTTGTCAATCCTGGGTCACTCCACAGTGGCTGTTCAGAGAGAGCTGTATCTCACCAGCATCTGGCTGATGAAGTTGCTGCCCCTGTTTCATCACTCTGCACTGACACACCCACAGGAACATGACATCCTTCCTGGTGCTCTGACCCAACACTTACACTGCAACACAAATACAATTGTTACAAACACTCCAGATGAAGGAAACTCATTAATGCCTGCAATGCTCTCACTGAATCTGTGGCTGATGAAGCACTACAAGCACTGGAGATGCTTGGCTGAGAGAACTGGGTTTGCTCAGCCCAAGACACAAAGGCTGAGAGAGGTTTTACTGCTTTCTGTGGCTCAGTGGTGAGGGGGATACATAGAGGTTGTGGGACCTCCACCCTTAGAGATATTCACAAGATCCTGAATATCCTCCTCGGACAAGCAGACTGGACTGGAATCCTCAGAAGGCTCTTCCATACTGAATTAGTCTTTGATTGCAAGCTCACAACCCTAAGAAAGCAGCTATTCCACTGTGCAGAGGGAACAAGCCCTAACAAAGCACAACATGATCATCTCAGTGCCTGATCCACCACTACCTGAGAGCTGCATGCTGACAAACTCCTACATCTGTCATCTATTTCTTTTAAAATTTCTAACTAATCTTAACATGCTGCAGTAACACTAATAAGCCCCTCAATATCTGCCAAGACAACTTTCTAGGTCCTCTACTCCTCTCCACCATGCTCCACAACTATTAATTTTGCCTTCACACCCACACTCCCCCTCACCAACAAGGAGCTGTAAAACCCCCATGCTGGAGCTCAAGTGGGATCAAAATACAAAACTTTCAGTCCTGACAGGAGGGGCACAGAAACAAAACTCTGGAATACGTCAAAAGAACAGAGAAAAGCAGCTTTTGACTGCATTAAGAGCAGGTGATCTGACCCTCCTGCAGGGTCATTTTGGCTTTAGAATTCTGGGACCCATCTCCTCAGGTGGTATCAATTGCCTCCTCTCCTCAGTGCCACACCTGAGCATCCCAAAAACCTCCAGCTCCAGCTGCACCTCGCTAGGTCAAACACACACAGACAAAGAATTTCTGAGCAGGGAACAAAGCCAGGCACAGGACACTGAAAATTGCCTGAAACGCAGCAAAATGAGTACCAGGAAAAATACCAACACCACCCCTAAAGACATCAGCTTGATCAAAGGCAAAACTACACAAGGCAAAGACACGCAGCAGAGAAAACCCAACACCCGAGTTTATTTTAAAAACAGACAGGTGAAATCAGGGAATGAAGGTGAAGAGTCTCTTGCCACAAGCAGAATGACACAAATCCCACGTGGCAGGTCTGTCCAACAGGCCACAATCTCACGTGTCAGGTGTGTCCCACAGGCCACAATCTCACGTGTCACATCTGTCCCACAGGCCACAATCCCTCGTGTCAGGTGTGTCCCTTGCTGCCAGGATCTGGGGGGGCTTCCCCGTCGTCCCCCTGTGCCAGCTGCCCTTGAGGCCCGGGCTCTGCTGAGCTTTCCAGCAGCACTTCCAGGGCTTCTTCACCAGCCACACGTCTCACCTTCTCCCCTCTGGCTGCCAGGATCTCCTCGATATTCCTGGACAGCGATTTGAGAACCAACAGTGACACTGCAGCAAAGGCCCACACAGGCTCAGGACTGACACTGTGCAGGGAAGCACAGCACCATGAAAACTACCCAAAGTTAATCATATAAAACCACCCAACCCTTCTGGGACTACTTTCATCCACTAGCATCAATAATTCAGCAATTACAGCTAAACAGACGCTTTTAAAGGTGTCTCAGGAAGTTAGAAATCACTGGAATTCCACAGCAGATCCATCTACACACTCAAACATCCAAGGAAACCCAGCAGTGAAGTGATAAAGCCTGAAGGGAACAGCAGATCACCTGCTGGCACCACTAAGGATCCCTGAGTATCCTACAGCTTCTGCTGCAGCTTCACACAAATTTATTCAGATCCTAGACAGCAACAGTCAAATAACAATGACTGAAAACTGAGTCTGTGGGTTTTAACGAACTGGATGAAACTTTGTTTTAAGTTTAAAAAACCACTGAAACAAGGCATCAAAGCTGCAGGGGGAGCGGGGTGTGAGGAGGATCCTGCTGGCACACTCACCCACCTCTTTCCCTGCAGGTCGGAGAACCAGCCCAGGTTATCGGCGATAACGTGGTGGTTCCCGCAGCCGGGACATGTCACGATCACCACCCCGCGGTGGTAGGCGGCCTTAGAGATGGATTTGGCGGAGCGGGTCTGGCACACCTGAAAAACAGAGTGGATTTTATCAGCACGGTAGCTGCAGCTCCTAGGACTTTTAAGACACAAATACTTTTGCAATAAAAGCGTCTTCCCTCCCTCGCCTCTAACTACACCAAGTCGGCTCCATCATGTTAGGATGTGGTGAGTTCAGCCTGAGACACAAAGGCTGACAGAGGTTTTACTGCTTTCTGTGGCTCCCTAATGAGGAGGCTCCACAGAGGCTGTGGGATCTCCACCCTCAGAGATACTCACAAGACCCCGAACATCCTTCTCCAACACGGAGCTTGGACTTCAAACCTCCAGAGGGCTCTTCCACTCCGAACCAGTCTTTGCAAGTTTAAAACGAAGAAAACANGCAGCGCTCTCAGCGCGCGCTGCATCGCACTGCGCATGCGCACGGGGCGCGGCCCTGAGGTGGCGGCGGCCATGTTGGGTGCGGGCGGCGGCCATGAGGGAGTGGGGCAGTGCCCTTCGTTAACCCGGAATTAACCAGCCCGGCCAGGTCTCACACGCAGGGATTAAAACCTGTTTATTCACCGAGGGGCCATCACAGCCACACAGTAGTGTCACTGTAGGGCTTTTCAGAAATGGGTGTTTGGGTGGTTTTAGAATCCAAACAGTCCGTTGTGAGTGAAATTGAGGGGCACAGGCACCCTACAGAAGCAGGTGTTTCCCTCAGAGATTGGCTCCTGAGGAGTCTGTGCTGTCGGTGCTGTCCCTTCCCAAGGGACCTGGTGTTGTCCCTCTCTCAGGAGCCCTCAGTGTCGGTGTTGTCGCTGCCAGAGGTGTTCTCCCAATCCGCCTCATGGTGCCGGTCTTTGGGCGCCCTTCTCATTGCTCTTTTTCTGAAAACAACGCCAGAAATACAACTTTTAGAAGGTGTTTTCTGCAAACGAGCAGCATTTCATACTGTTAATACGTATCAGGCCCTTTTGTGGTTCATGTTATGCCCTCCATGAATCAAGCTGGGGGACAGGAAAGGGGAAATACAAATCAGGAATATTTCCAGGTTAGCCCTGCTTACTGCAGCCCAGACCTTCGGTAACGCTCAAAGCAGTCCTTCATCCTCCTCCTCTCCTTTTCTGCCAGCTCCTCGCTGCCCAAGCCACACTCCTTGAAATGGAAGAACAAAGAAAAAACCCAAAACATACAAATTTATTCTTGATCAGATCAGTGTTAACACCAGGTTGCTTCCTGCATCTGCAGAGTCGAGTACCAGCAAGTTCTTTACTGTGTGTACAGGATGGTAATGCTGCTGTTTCACACAGTTTTACTACATTTATTCCCTCAGCATCTGTAATTCTGGGAGTCTGTTTTCTGCACCAACAGTAATTCTGCAGACAATTACACTGGAAAACATTTCCACCCAGAGATGAAGGGCAGAAAGTAATTAGAAGTTTTTGTGCACAGATGGAGAAATGTC
This sequence comes from Dicaeum eximium, assembly GCA_013396995.1. NCBI lineage: Eukaryota > Metazoa > Chordata > Aves > Passeriformes > Dicaeidae > Dicaeum > Dicaeum eximium. The sequence goes on along the minus strand of VWZP01004917.1, from coordinate 383,431 downwards.
CACTGTAAATGCTCTGCTGTTCAGAGCTCACCCTTTTTGGAGGGTGGATTCTGCACTAAGTGCTCAGATTTGGAAAAGCAGGAGCTGCTGATGTGCTTCTCCAAGCTGGTAAATCCATCATTAATGAGAATATTAAAGATCCCAAACCCCAGTCATAGTAAAGAAGAGCCCACAAAGATTCTCTTACACTTGGTGATTTTGGGGGCAGGTGGCTCTCTCGAAGGCTGAGTTCCTGGTTTTGTACTTCCAGGCAATCTTCTGAAAGATAAAAAAATCACAGCTTTAGTCAGAGTTGCCACTGCAAAGTAACTTCTCCCTCCAGCAGCTCTTCCAACAGAAGAGCTGTGATGTAACCACACAGAGCCCACAGCAGAACTGAAACCAAGCCCAAAGCACTCAGAACTCCATCCTGTGATCATTCACAAGTCACTTCTCATTTTAACTGAGCCCTGAATCTTGCCCAGGATGGTGGAGTTCCCCTCCACACTCAGAGAGACAGAGCTTTCCACCTCCAACTTAGGCAGGAGCAAAACAAACCTTTGCCAAGCAGCTCCTCTGCTCATTGCATTAAAATAATATTCATGTCAGAGGCCACTGTGAGAAATGTGTTAATCGTTATTTTATCCATCATTTGTCCCTGCTCCCCAAGTTGTGACTATCATGGCACTTCACACCAGACCCTATTTTGGTGAAACTCCTTCTGTAGTAGCTAAGTATTACAATATATATTTTTGAACAAGGTAGAATAATGAAAAAAAGCCTTTTTGGAGCAGCGCTGTTTAGTTTTAGTGAAAAATCTCCCATCTCAATGAATGAAAAGATCATTTAGATCTTCCAGGAGAGCAAAACAGAATGGACCATGCTCTCCAGAACTCTCCTCAGTGTTTTCCCCTTACTTTTAGCTGTCTGTGTATCTTCATCCAGGTGACTGTGAAGAACAAGCTGTGGGGCAGAAAACAGAGCAGGAACATCAGAACTGTCCCTCAGTCTGTAGGAACAGATAAAGGAATATAAAACCCAGGACAGATAAAGGAATATAAAACCTGCCAGCAAGCAGCAGACTGAGCCAGGAGTTACAGATTTGCTCATGGATTTATCCTCCATTAATAGATCCAGCTTACTTTGGCCTCATTTATGCTTTTGGCCTCCAGGCAATGTAAAATCACTCCTTCACTGAAGTTATGAATAAAGTGAAACTCTTTACCACAGATGGCCCCAATGTAAAACTTACTTTTGCCTGTTCCCACACAAGAGAGACAATGAAAAGCAATTCAAAATAACTCAATTCCCTTGATTGCTTAGACTCAACAAATCTTGCTGACTAATGCCACAACTGTGTCCTACACTTAGAACTTCAGGACACAGGGAGATCCTGTCACTGTCTTGCTGCCTCTGGACTTTTTGGTATCACTGCAATGAGCCTGAGCCATTGAAAACTGCTGATACCTGGGGAACTGAGCACAGGTGAGGAACATGAAACCATCCCAGAGGAAAGTGAAAGGTAAACAAGGCACCCTACTCACTTCCTGGGAATCTCTGGAGGAGGTGTCGTCCAGGTCAGAGGTCTGAAACCAAACCAGTGTAGATTAAACATTCCTCATAAGCAAGGAAGTGACACCAAGGGAACATACAGGAGACTGAGAGCTCCAGAAAACACAGAAGTGTGGACCTGCTCTGTCTGGCCACTCAAGAAAGTACACAAGATGCCATATTAACTAAAATTTATCTAGTTTAGTTCCAGAAAACTTAGCTGTCCATTTAATCCAAATGGCTCACACCCTGTCTCTAAATAGAGTCACTCTTTGGTGGTTGAGGAACCCCCCATCACCTTTGGAAATGGCCACAAACACAGGTGGCCTGAGCTTGCATCTGTCCAGCTTTTCCATGCCTTAAACCAGGGTGAGGTCATAGAAACCATATCATTTTTCATTTTCTAAACTCAGCATTTGCATGGCAATGGTTTTAATTAATTTTGATGGTGGCTCAGGCAGGTGTCCACTGCCTGATGAGCTGGAGCTGCTCAGGTGGGAAGGCCTGGGAACAGCCACAATCTGACCCCATCCTCAGCTTCACCATCCATCGAGGGGAGGGGAGTTATACCAGTGTGGGCAGCTCCAGCTGCAGCCTTTTCAGCTTGGCCTCAGTGGCCAGGAGCTGACTCTCCTTCTGGAAGAGCTGCAGCTGCATCTCGTCACATCTCTCCCCCAGCTCCCGGATCTGCTTGCGGTAGGCGTCTCTCTCCACCAGGCTCTTGGAATACTGCATGTGGAACTGCTCCCGGGTCAGGAGAGCCTGTGCAGAGGGACAGCATGTGCCATTCACACAGCAGCACACACAGCCTGCCACTGTCTGCCCAAAAAGCAGTGACAAACAGTGAGGAATATTTTGTCACCTGGTCTCTCTCTGAAGCCACTTCCTCCATCTGCTGCAGAACAGCTTCAGTCCGTTTTTTGTACATCTGGGAGTCCTTCCTCAGAGATGTGCACTGCAGCTCCAGCACCTCTTTTTCTTCTGCAAACTGCTGAGACAAGGTCAAAACCACCTGCTTGTGGGCGGAGCCTGGGCCAGACTGTCCCCACTCCTGCTCTGTGCCACAGATTGCTCTGGCCAGAGCTCCATGGGGTGTCTGAGCTGTCACCTGCCACGCACCAAATGCTGAAATACAGGTACTACAGTAGGAGCAGCAGGGATTGCTCCTGAGCAGCTGCTCTGCTCCACAGGCAGGACACTGCAGGTGCCTCACCTGCCTGTCTGATCCAAGAGCTCAGCAGGAACCTGAACAGCAGCACCTACTTTGTCTTGGAGCACCTTGGCCCGGCGCAGCTCCTTGCGCAGGCTGTAAATGGTGTTCACCAGCTCCCGGCGTTCTTCCACAGTCTGGCTGCAGTCGTTCTCCAGGGTTTCCTTGGAGAGGCTCTTCTCCAAGTTCTGCTCCCTGGCAACCTGCAGGACAAAGAAGAAGTGAGACAGGGTCACCATCTAACTCCATGTCAGTTCTCTCCCCTCAGGGCTCTTGGGCAACAGCTGACCCTTACAATCTCCACTGCAGCATTGCTGCCCTGGCTGCTACAAATGATCCCTTGAGTCCACACTCAACCACCCCACCAACCTGGAGAGTGTTTTCCAGCTCCTGATTCTTGGCCAAGAGCAGCTCCTTCTCCTGCTGGATCTCCCACACCACCTCGTGGCTGGGGCGCTGCTCTATGGCGTGTTTCAGCTTCATTGTGTGCTTCCTCTCCAGCTTGCAGTCATCCTCAGCCTTCATGAGGCTGTGCTTCAGCTGATCGATCTGTGAGAAGGTTCAGAGCTCAGCAGGAGTGAGGAGAAAGCTCTGGTCTGCAAAACCAGTTCTCTGTTCCCCAGCAAAATACAGGGCAAGTTTCTCCCCAGCTCTGTTTTCCTTAGGGGGGACCACAAAGACACGTGCTAGAGAAGATGTTCAGTGCTTCATGCTGGTCTGGAGCATGCTTGGCAAAGACAAGGTGCTCAGCCCAGCCTTCCAGGGTCGGGTTAGAAGAGGGAAGCTGGAAAAACTGTGACTGACCTCTAGCAGCAGGTCCCTGTTCTTCATGAGGGCCGCGCTCTTCTCCTCGCTCTGCTTGGCGTAGCTCAGGGCCAGGCTGTAGTTCTCGTCCTTGCACTTGCGCAGCTCCTTGCTCAGGCTGTCCCTCTCCTCCTTCATCCTCTGGGCCCGCTCCTGGTGCTTGCGGAGCAGGCTGTCCCTGACCCACATGTCCCTGAGGGTGTCCTCCCGGGAGTGCAGCCACACCGTCAGCTCCTGCGCCTTGCGCCGCTCCTCCTGCACCGCGCTCTGCAGCTTCATGATCTCGTTCATCAGCACCTGGCTCAGGCCAGACTCGCCAGCTGTGTCTGTGTGGGGGGTAGGGGTCACTCTCTGCTGTGCTGGCTGCTGCCAGGCACACAGAGCTCAGCTTCCCCTCCATATCACTGCAGCCAACCCTGATGATGTGTGATCAAATTATCCCCACTGTGCCTTCCTGCACCACAGAGTCACTGACACAACAGGCAGAAGGAAGAATTCATCCTTCTGCTTCCTCCTGCCCCTGCCCAGTCCAGCCCATGACACCAGGGCTGTTCTTCCCAGAACCCTTCCAAGGTACACGTGGAGCAAGGCAGGAAATGCTTCTGACTCTGCTCAGCAGCACCAAAGGAAGAGCTGTTGTTGAGAACACAAACATTACCTATAATCATAGAGAAAACCCTGCTGGGCTCTTTGCCAGTTATTTTCTTATACAGCTGGGGATAATAAAGCTCAAGACTCTCCATAAACGCCTCAAAGCCCTTGTGTCCTGTTCGCTGAAGAATGTCCAGGAGAACACCTGAAATCATGCCAACAGGATATTCCATTCAGTTATTTGTAACAGAAGAAAAAATGGCTTCACTTCCTCCACCATACAAAAGTCCCTGGGATCCAATCACAGAATAAATTAGGTTGGAAAAGACCTCTGGGATCATTAAGTCCATCCTTGTCAACCAGACCACGGCACCAAGTGCCACATCCAGGCTTTGTTTAAACACCTCCAGGGTGGGTGACACCAGCACCTCCCTGGGCAGCCCTTCCAGTGTCTTAACTCCCCAGACAATCCCAAACCAACGGCCTGGAAATTCCACAGGAGGATTTGAAGTGCTCCCACCTGCCTTCCGCTTGCGCATGACCAGGCTGGGGTCATTGAGGACCTGCTCCTCGTCATCAGGGCTGAGCACTTTGCACTGCCGCAGGTAGGGGGTGATCCGGGAAGGGTCAATCACTGAGATCAGCTTCACACGGAAGTTCTCCAGGTTATTCCAACAGATCTCATCATTATCCTCTTCCAGCATGTCAGCAGTGAGGGGAATCAGTGAGCAGCGTTGCCCTGTCTGGGAAAAAAACACCAAAAAACCAAACAAGCAGCCCCTGAGCCTCTCGGAGCAGTGTGGCAGTGGTGGTGAAACAAGGATGTCACAGCCTGAGAATGCAGAAGTGTCCTAATCAGCTGTTGCCTCTGCTCCATGAGCAGTTCACTCTTCCTTCTCCACCTCCCAGCGTGTGAGATCCCTGTGCTCTGTCTGACCACAGAGACACCAAATGTAACACTCGTAAGAGCTGACACTTTACCTCAGAGCTGTAAAATAAACTTTTATTCCCTGTTAGTATCAGCCATTCTGTATCACCAACCTTCACTTCTGCAGTCACAAAAGCTTCCTTGATCCTCCTCCTGTGTCCTGGCTCTGAGAAAACCTGTCTTGGGTGCAGCCTCCCTCTGTGTTTTGGCAAAAGAAAAGATAACTCCAGGAACAAAACTGCTTTGAGAAAAAAGGGGAAACTACTCAGCTATACCCTGAGACGGGAAAAGGAAGGAAAAGAGAGAGAAATAAAAAAAGCAGAAGCCAGAATGGGTGATGGGGGAGGAGAAAGATGGTAATGGCATCGTGAGTCAGCAGCAAGATAGGCAGTGATTTTAGATTTATTCTGGTTTGGTTTTCTAATCTGTCCCACTGAAGGACCTGCTGGGGTCCAGAAAGTTTCTTTGTGCAGTGGTCAGAAAGACTAAAAAGAATGAAAGTCACAGCCATAGGTGTGTGCAGCTGATTTCAGGGGACAAAACAAGCCACAAAATTAGAAGAGGCTCTCCAAAGGCTTTCCAGCTGTTAACATCTTTCTCCAGGAAAACAGGTGGGCAGCAAGAACTCACCCTCGGTTTAGAGTTCAGCTGAAAAGGATGATTTCTATATTGATGCCTCTAATTTTGGATGTCCTCAAGCTTCCAGCATAATTATGACAAGAAAGGGAATCAAGTCTTGGCAAAGCAAGGAACGTCACCCATGATTCCCAAATGACAGGCTGTGGCCATGGCAGCAGTGAAGGAGCAGCCCAGCAAGCAGCACTGTGATGATGCTGAGCATCACCAGGAGACCTGAGCCTGCCTGCCTCCCCCCCTCCCCACAGCCCTGGAGCTGAACTCAGAACTCACTCAGAGGGTTTTTTAAAAAAGCCTGGAGAGCACACAGGCTCTGATGCCATGGCAGCATGACACATGCTCCCATTAGCTTCCCACTCCACTCTTTGTTCTGCTTTCTAAGTTTATGGAGAGTTTTTTCCATGTTATCATTAGGAGTAGGGCAGAGATGCTCAGAGATTCTTCCAGCCTGTGTTTCTTGTCATTAAATTAGCTTTACACTAAAAAAAGATGCAGTACCTGTGTCAGCTGTGTGCTTGCTAAAGGTAATCAGTGTGTCTGTTAATTGACCAATTTAGCCTGGGGAGGTTTTATTTTAGTGACAAATCAATTTAATCCCGAAAAAGAACAAAGCCAGCTGCTGCTTCCGCAGTTTTTCCACCAATAAATGACAAGGGCATCTTTTGAGCAGCATTGGCAAAGGCCAACAGTCATTTAGAGCACAGCTCACCCTTCCCAGCTGTGCCTCACTGTAACAGCCTGGCCACAGCACCCACAACTCTGCAGCAGCTCCTGCCACAGCTGAATTTCCTGGAAAACTGGTATCTACAGTGGCTTATGGAAAACAGAGTACACTGCAAGAGGAGAGCCTTCCACAATCATTCTTTTGCTCCATAAAGTCTTGACACCAAATTATAGCAACACTGGCACCCAGTGACCCTCTGCCCCCAGCTCTGCCTGAAGAGCCCTCGTGGAAAAGCTCAAACTCCCAAGACCCCACTACACTCAGGGAAGTTCAGGCAGTGCAGTGCAATGAGGCTTTCACAGCACTTTCCCTCTAGGTTTCATCAGCTTTGCCTCAGCTAACCTTGCACCTCCCTGCGAGACAGAAATTGCTGGGTTATAAATGAAGAAACAAGTTTTTTTAAAGTGATTTGAGATGTCTGTACAGGGCAGGCTGTGGAAGAATCAAGAAAGAATCCTAATTCAATCCTGCAGTTTTAGGCACATGAATATTCATTCCCCCTATTTTCCCTGGTTTTCATGCAGCCTGAAAATTTCATTTTTCTCATTAGCAATCACTCTCATACATACATTATTAAGAGCTATTTACCAGGAAAAAAAACCCCACACAGAACACATCAGTAATTTTTAAGTGAGAAAAATAAAACATCTGTATTTCAACAAATACTTAAGACTCATTTTGATACAAAATTAATCTGCTGCTTATTCCACAGTATTCAGTTACCAAGCAAAGCCACTGTCACAGCGCTAAAAAACACCCAATTAACATATTCTGAACATGGATAAACATTCACATAAACAACACAAGAAGGAAATAAATAACCACCATTGCTTGTTTCCCCACATTTCCAGCAATATTCCCCCTCAGGATCTATGGCAGGTGGGAGTTTGAAAGAGCAGAAGTCTGTGCCTGAAAGATTTCCCTCCAGCCAATTTCCTTCATTTTTAAACCTTGCCTACATATGCAGATTTTCTTGAAGGATGGGAAAATCAATCCAGCATCTTCCTCTTCCCCAGGTCCATCCAGTCAGCACTGGAAGTGGTACAAGTGAACAGTGCAAAGATTATCTCCTCCTGCCATGCAGGAAGGCAGAGCTCATTCCAGTGACCCCTGTAACAAAGCACAGGCAGCTCCTATCAGTCACACATTTTTATAGGGAAGTTGCCCTTTTGGAGTTTCTAAAATGAATTTTCAAGAAAAAAATCCCCAACCAGTCCCATCTGACAACCATATGAATTAAACACTGTTCATGTTCATTCCATCCTGTGCACCAAAAGCCTCAGCAGATATTGGGACATCACTCATTTGTACCCTGCAGAAGGTGACCTGTTATAACTGTACAGAAATGAAGCCAAATAGGAGAAATAAACCCCAAACCCCATCAAGTTGCACAAAGATTAAGTATTACAGAAAAACTCCACCATCAAGCCTGTAGAGTGCTACCAACTGGGTGCATACTAAGTAGGGTTCAGGGCATGAACTACAAGGCCGCCAAATGTTTGAATTTCATGGGTTTATATTTAATTTTATCATAGAGACATCAACTTTCCCTCTCCCCAAAGCATTATCAGCCTTAGGCTGTGATTGATGGCGACTGTAGAGCTCTGTGTCCTCGTGGAACAAGAGCAGAGATCATTTCAGTCCTTTCCTGGGGTCATGAGTCACTGTCTGAGCTGAACCACAGACAAACGTGGTTCAGCTTCTCAGCAAGATGTACAAACCACTGAGGAGCTACTAACACATTTCCTTCTCATATCCTCCTCCTCTTCCTAAAGCGGGTGCTTCTCCTGATCTGGGGAGCTCTGCCATCAGCCACGTCAGTGCAGGAGCCCAAGGCAGACTCAGCAGGGCTCTCCTCAGCCCCCATGCCCTGCAACAGAAGCAGGAGATGATCAACACCACGAGAATTACAAATACCCCCTTCAGCCACCTTTTTGACTTAAGGAGCCCAGCAAGATTTCTAGAACAATCTTTCATTTACCTTCAAAATGAAGTATGGGACAACATTCCATTACCAATGTCAGAGAAGGCACAAAACATCAGTTTACAGAGTGAAAACAAAGGCCTGATTTCAAAAAGGCAGGAGTCAGGGCAGCAGATTATAAACAGAAAAGGGAAGGGAGCTTTGATACCCACTTCTGGAAACTGTCATGGCAAGTTTAAGGTGCTACATAAACCACAGGCTTTCACCCTCCCAGCTGAGCTGCAGAGCTTTTCCCTTCATCAGCTGTAGAACTGCTTATTCAAAAGGACCAAATTATTCAAAAGGACCAAATTTCTGCTACACTTAAGAACAGGGAGGGCTTCCCCCTGGATTCCAGTGCAATATTTATCTGGCAGTAATTTTTTGCTTTTAGCCCCTGGAATCTGTTTTACCTGGTTTTGTAAATGAGTATATTTGTCTCCAGGCACATCCCCAAGTCTCCAGTCCTCCTGTACTCCCGTTAATTCAGTCCTACAACTCTCTTCCTCAAACATTTTGTTCTCACTCTGCCACTCCTCGTCATCACTCTCCTCAAGTTGCTTCCCGATGCCTGACAGAGTTGTTGTCACTTTGGGAGGAGACAGAGTTGCCAGGACAGCTGGGAGTGTGAAGGCTGCCAGGAATCTGGCTTTCAGCAGGAGGTAAGCAGGGTTATCACCCAGTTTCTGCTGCACCAGTTCTCCAACAGCATGGAAAACATCCCCAGTGGCCCCATCCCCACTGGCCTCAGAGGGCAGGAGAGAGGCTGCTTGCTCTTCCAGAGATGTTTTCTGCAGAAGGAGTTTTGAGAGGGTTTTTATGGTGCAGAGGAAAGGTGGCAGATGAGGCAGCCTGGTCTGCAGTGGTGGCACCTGAACCCCTTGTTTCCCACTCAGCCACTCCTTCACCAGCCCCTTGTCCTCCAGGGAGATGAGGCTGAAGTCGAGGGGATTCCTCTCTGCACTGGAGGTGCCTGGCTGGGGGGGGACATCAGCACTCGGAGGTTTGGAGGCAATGGGTCTGTCCCTCAGTGCCTGGGCACCACTGCAACCAGAGCTCCCTGGGACATGGCTGTGAGGAGCTGCAGCTCCCAGCCGGAGCACAGCCCCTTTCCTGATGCTGTCTGGATTGCAGGATGATCCATTTGCTGTGATGAAGTCACTGCTCCTTCCCAAGCTGGTGAGACTGGGCACAGGCTGGGAATCAGAGCCCCGAGTGCTGGCAGGGGGCTGTGTTTGGGGCAGCACCACAGCACATGGGGCTGGGCTGGCAGCTGTAGTAGGGTTGGCTGGAGCTGCAGAGGAGTCTGGAGCCACGGAGGAGCCACCTGAGCACACAGGGGTTACAGCAGAAACACCAGATGTGGCACATCCAGGACTCACTGAGGTGACAGGTAAGAGAACTGTGGACTGGCCAGCTGCCTTGCCCAAAGGGAAGAACAAAGGACCTCCTGCCAGCTGGGAACCTGGCCCTGCAGCAGCTGGCATTCCCTGGGGGACAGCCACTACAGTCTGCACAGCACTGGTGAGCAGACCCTGGGGGGTTACAACCCACTTAAAGGGCAGGAAGCTGTTGAGAATCACGGGAGGAGCAGCTTGTGGAGTGACAAGAGCAGGCAGCAGCCTGACTGGCCCCTGCTGTGGCCTGTTACTCTTCAGCTCACAGGTGACTGGTGTGGAAAGGGACAATTTGTTGGTGCCAGACTCCAGGCCAGGAGCCACCACTGTGATCTGGTGAGGCACAGATGTCTGGTTCTGCAGCACTGCTGAAGCTGAGCTACTGGCTGTGACCTGATCATTGCACCCTCCCTGGTCTGGGGCCTTCTCTGCTGCAGCTGGATTCACACCTGGAGAAACCCCTCCTTCAGGGCTGCTTTCCAGAGCTTTCTCTTTTAGTTCCTTACTTGATTGTAGATCTGTCTCTTGTGAGCAACCAGGGCTCTCCCCAGCTCCTGGCACTGCTGAGGAATGGTTTTCAGGCACCAGAGCAGAAGCAGAACCAGCAGCAGAAGTCTTTGTGGGCACTGGTGACCTCTGTACTTGGCTATCTGTCCCAGCAGCTGCTGGAGGCTTGCTCCCTGCTTGTGCAGAGGGAATGATTTGTTGTGGTGAGTGCTGGATTATCAAAGGCCCTGAAACCAGCACCTTTGGGGCAACCAGCACTGTCCTCTGCATGGCTGCCCTGGCTTGGGACTTCCTTAAACGCTCCTCTTGCAGCAATTCTGAGACAGTTTTAGTCTTCTGCACTGGCCAGTGGGCTGGGGGAGCTCCCTGCCCAGCTGGGACACAGCTCTCTGAGGCACCAGTGGCACTGTCCTGTGCTCTCAAGGCAGGGCTCCTGCCAGCCTTCCTTCGGATGGCCCGTTGGGAATTCCTCTTAGAACACGCTTGGGATGAGTTGCCTGCAGAGGATAAAATTACAATGAATGAACAGTATTTGCAAAAGCCAATTCTCATGAAACATCAAGGAATGTGGCAAAATTCTTGTTTGTGAGAATTCTTACAATACTACAGTCCTGATTTAATCAAGCCATGTCCCAACAACTGAACAAGGGGTAACTGCCCTCAGAAATCAGAGATGGGCCAGGAATGCACCCTAACACCCCACTGAACTGGTCCAGAGCCACTAGTTCCCCAGCCCTACAGAGGTTTTTTCAGTCCTTACCAAAGGGGAACATGTTTAAAGATCCAAGAGCTAGCAAAAATGAGCATGAAAATGCAGATTTGTTCCCCAAAGTTCTCCCTCAGTTGAACTGGTTACTAATGTAACAGTGATGAATTGTATGAAAGTTCTTGCACATCACAAAAATAAATGTTCTGGTAGGTACCTGAAGAAGTCTTTGTATTTTGGGAAGCCTGTAAAAAAAAGTATATTAAATTATACTTCTGATAAATTTAAAGATGATTAAAACAGCACAGATGTGAATCAAACCCACAACTGCCACCTCCTGAACATATTGCCACACAGCCAACATTTTATTCTGCCTCTGAACCAAAACAAACTGCTAACACACATATAAACTGTGTGGCCACACAATTAAAATGCTTATTTTTTGTCAAGATTTCACTGGCAAAAGCTTAAAACCACAATACCTGCTGAGGTCTCCTGGCATTACCCTTAAGCAGCCCCAGCTTCTTTTCCTTAATAATCCTCATACAGCCTTTGGTATCAATCTGGAAGAGCTGCAAGGTGAGAGCTTCATTAACATTTAAATAAGAATAAAAATGTATTGGTGGAGTCAGTGACAAAGCAAGATAGATGGGACATGCTTCACATGCAAGATTGTGGGGATATTTTACACTTAGAGAAAAAGCCCTGGCAGGATCAGACTTTAGGTGCAGGACTTTATTAAGAAACTTCATATGCAAACCATGAGGGCAGATTAGTCCAGTAATTAGATCATTTGTTTAAGAAACAAAGATAAACCATTTATTTAAGCTTCAAATACTGAAAAATAAAGACCCCCACTGTTTGAAAACAGGTAATGCTGTTAAAACTTACCTGAATGAGCAGTGCAAACAGGGGAGTGCTGGTGAGACTGACTGACTTCACCTTCTCGTGAATAGCAGCAGCTGGGAAGAAATCCAACATCAAAATCAGTTGGGAATTCACTCAGAAGAATCGGAAAGCAGGGACAAAGGTAGGATGGGTCCCCAGTACCTTTAGTCTGGTGGAAAGCCATCCTGCCAGCCTGCAAGGTGCGGGGCAGCAGCACATTGCCCACCCACGGGGTCACAGCCATCAGCAGCTTCCTGTCCAGGCTCAGCCTCCTCCAGTGCTCCCTGTCCTGGCGCCGAGCTCTCCTGGGCAGCTCCTGCAGCTCCTGGGCATCCTGGCCAGCAGCTGCACCCACACCAGGGGGCTTGGCCAGAAGCCTGGCAAGAGGCCCTAGCATCTTTAATCGCCGTGCATGAAAAAAATACACAGTTAAGAGTGCCCGTTAGGAAGGTTCTGCCATTAGCCCCAGGACAAACTATTCACAGGGCAGTTAGGACAAAAAACTGTAAGCTTTTCCTCTTGGGATTACAGTGCAAGATCTATGGCTATATAAAAATAAATTCCTACTAAGCACAGCCTAGCAGTGCTCATGTCACAAGAGCAGACAAGACACAAGAGGCACTCACCAGTTTCCTCTGGAATCTCGTGTTCTTCTTTAATATTGTTCTCACATCCTCCAGGCTGACCTGCAGCACATGCTTTCCACACTGGGAAGCCTGAAGATGAAAGAACACAAGAAAATACAAAAGGGAAAGTCACTCAAAGAAAATTATTTGCACTGGATATGCACAGCAGGTACAAGTTCTCAACATTCCTGCTGCTGAAGGTATCTTATTAAATTAAATCAACTCTGAAGACCTTTACTTCTAAATCCTTGTGCATCACCAAAACACCAAATGCCTATTTCATGGAAGCTTTTGTGTGAGTAGTCTACCAAAAACCCAAAAACCAGAATTTACTGGGTAATTACCTTCACCTTTTTTGACTTAACAATTCAAGGGAATGAACAGCAAGATGTTATCTGCTCATCACATCCTGCCCTTACTGCAGCAGCTGCACTTCCCTTCTACCTCCTGATCCAAGCTCCCATCCCAGCTCACCTTGGCTATCACTTCTGCTGGATTCTCCACCAGCACATCTGTGGAACAGGCCTTTCCAATGCCCCTCACCAGGGTGTTCACCTCAGATGATTTCTCAGCAGCTGTGTCTCCATCACATCCTGCCCCTGGAATGTCACTGCAGCTGCTCTCTGCACCAGCCCTGGCAGCAGAGAGGAGGGATTGGATTCTGCACATCTCTCTGGTTGTCCCCTGTGTGTCTGTCCCTGTTGGTATCCACAGGTCAATGCTGGGGACTGCAAACTCCTCCTTTCTCGAGGTCCTGGTCACCTCCTCCTCCTCCTCTGTGCTGTCTGCCAGCTCCAGCTCCATGTCCTCCTCACTGCTGCTCTCTGAAGGGCTGGGGCTCTCCTCATCATGGCATTGTTTGCTTGCCCCAGATCTTTTCTTCTTGATTAAAACAAGCACACACAAGTTTTAGTCAGTGTTCACCCCTGGCTTGCAACTCTCTCAAATCAGGAAGTTTCCTATTCCAAAGGAAACAAGATTTTGGAAACAAGATCATCTTCAATATGGTCTTCAGCAGCCAGAATTTTTCCTGAGTGTCTGGAACCAAAACTGGCAACTCATGAGGTACAGACATGAAAACCTACATATATCCAATCCTTACAGGCATTTCAAGGCAGGAAAGAATTCTGGACAATATACAAATATATAGCAAATTAATTTCAGCCCTTGAGAACGAAGGCTGCTTTACCCACCAAAAAATTGAACTGTGAAGTCCACAACAAAAACCTTAATTGTGTGAAATCGATGTCAATTGTTAAATTGATTTCGCAGGATTCCACTTTTAGTTTAGAGAAAATTAACTGAAGAGATGGGACAGTGACACAGGAGGATTTCCACAATACCTTAGAGCCAATCATGAGCTCCCACTTGCTCCGGCATTGGGCATTAGTCCGATGGGGCAGCTCTGAAGCTATTTTACTCCAGCGACCTGAAAACGATGCAAAACATTTTTATATTTGTGCCACAAACTGGGCAACAGGCCTTTCAATGCAGCCATTACACACATATTATAAATTTCCCTGGATAAGAGACAGAGTTACTGCATGAATGGATCTCAGATCCTTAATACCCACAACACACTTCACAAAGAAGCTGTAATCATCAGTACAAAGCAAAGCCTGCAGGGCTCACAATGAAAGAAGAGAAAACCTTAATGACACCTCTAAACTTGTATAGATTAAGCCACAGAAACACCTACCCAGGCCATGCTTTTGAATCAATTCAATCAGCTGCTCCTCTTCCTCCAAGCTCCACTTGCCTTTCTTTACATCCCAGTGTAATGCTTTTAAATACCTTCAAAACGAAAACATGACAGTCAGGAGCATTCAATCCCTGCTTGTAAAAATCAGATGATCACTGCACTCTGGGGCTGAACAAAACCAGCATTCCTAAGCAGAGCTTTCCCCTATTTAAGGGGCTGGTTCCTGGCCTGAACTCACCGGTCCCGGCACTGGGCGTCGCTCCTGCTCGGCACTTCCTTCCGGATTTTGTACCAGTCCTTCTCCCCATACTTCTTAACTGCAGCCATCAGCATCTGTGTGCACCACACAGAGCAAGAGCTGAAAGCCTCACCAGTATCAACCCCAACAGGCCTGAGACAGCAGCAGCTCCATTTGTTTCCTGTGCAAATCTCTGGACAAAACTGTTTAGGAGCTTCTAAGCCCTCTTAAGCTGTAAGGTGCCCACCTGGGTCTGTTTTACACGAGCATTCAATCCTGCTAAAGCTCAGATCTACAGCCATGCCACACTTCAGCAGTCCAACATTCCCACCCTACAATTCCAGGCTCAGAGAATGGAGCTTACAGCATCTTCCTCTGGTGTCCAGGGTCCTTTCTTCAAGCTGGGGTCCACACTCTTTGTCCAGCGGTAAATCAGCTGAGCAGAATCTCTCCCTTCCATAAAATAAGCAACTGGAAAAGAAAAGGTTTATTTAAATCTGTTGTAATTAATGCTTCTTCCTTTACCTGGACAACAGTTGCAAGCAGTGATTGCCATAAGCAGCACTTTTATCTCTTAAAAAATGGTGCTCAGCCAAATTTCCAATATGGATAAAGGCTCCAAGAGATATTAAGTTCTTGCTGATATAATGAAACTTCCAGATAGGTACAGGAAAGGCAGAGATCACCACAGAAAAGAGAATGGGAGAGTGAAGCATTCCAGGTGAATGAAAGGTTTGTCACTTGTGAGTCACTTACTTTTCTTGTATGGGATGTGGCTTCCCACTCTCATCTCTTGAACAAGCTCGAAAAGCATCTGATCCTCCTCCTTGGTCCATTCTTTCCTTTTTAAATCTTTGTTATAGATTTGGTATTTCTGCAAGCACTGGAAAGGTGTCCTGCTTGTCTTAATACAAGGAAAACAGAGGGAAGCAGGTAATTGGTTATTTATGAGGTGCCACACTTCAAGGGGAAAGCTAAAGTACCAAACCTTTTTGGAACTGTTCTTGGACACTCCTCAGAAAGCATTCATTAACAGTGAATTAGTATTAACATTGTTTTTTAAACCTGACAAGAGGCAAAGTAAAGCCAGAATGAGCTACCTTGCCAGCTCAGACCTTACCCCCAGCTCCTGGGCAATGATCTCCCAGTCCAGGCAGTTGTGTTCAGCAGCTATCTGCTTCAGCCTCTCCAGCTCCTTCTCAGTCCATTCCTCTTTGTTGATGCTTGGATGCTCCCAATTTTGCCAAAACTTCCTCAGTTCTTCTGAGCTACGTTGTCCATCAAACTAAAAGAAACAACAAAAAATATATTTAGTTTCAGAGCTGGGATTAAGACACTTGGACAAACAGGAAAACCAGTATTTTGCATTCCAGATTTGTCTTACTGCCAAGTTTTCCAGAATTAAATCACCAAATTTAACCAGTTGAGATCACTTAACAGTCAACTTGGAGAAATGCAAGATGGAAACACTGGATGCAAACCAGATCAGGTGATTCTCAAGAGGAAGGACACGGGTATCAGAAGCAATAAAACAGCTGATCCCCCAACTCACATAGACGTTTGAAATTTTGTCCCAGTCATGCTCATCGAATCTGTTTCCTATTAAGTCACTTTCTGGGAGTTGGCTAAAGCAGAAGGTACAAAGAAGAAAGAATCATATTAAATGGTTAATGAAACACTTTGCCTTCTTGATCTGCCTCATCTCATTCCTCCCACCTGTTCTTGACTTCCACAAGAACTGAAGACTCGGATCAGCAGGAGAAACAATTAATGCCATATCCAAATATGTTGCTCCAGATTTGTTCATGAGCAAAAGCTCAAAAACATGAAAAAAAAATATCAGAGCTTAGCTCTGTTGTTGCTGAAGTAAGAACCACTTAAAGCAGCACCTCTATACTGGGTGCAGGCACTACACTTTGTGTATCAAGACCCAAACACTTTTCTTAGTAAAGAACAGTGGAGATGAGAGAGCTGCAGAGCTACAACAGCACCTAATTTTTTACAACCCAACGCCAATGCTCCATCTAGAAGCAGAAGAAGGGAACTTTTAGAGCTAAGCTCTAAGACATTTCATTTTTCACCAAGAACACAGAAAGACTTCTTACTTAATTGCGTCTATTTCTTGCTCCAAGTCTTTGATTTGCTTTTCCAAGATCTGTCTTTCTGTGTCAGCCTTGATTTTCTCCAGTTTCTGATTCCAGTAACTCAACCTGTTCAAAGACATTTTTATGACTCCTTAAGAGGATAGATGGGAACGAGGTCAGTGGCATCAGAAGATATAGAGCAGAGACACCTTCCCCATCAGTATCATTCCTCCCTTCCAGTTTATCTCCACACAGAACAGTTCTCTCAGGTTTTCCCACAAGGCACACTCACTGCCATATTTTTGCCCTTTCAATGCAATCCCTGACCCACGACAGGTTTCAGATAAACCATTTTGATGCTTACACAGAGAACCAATGGCTGCTGCAACAGCCATAGAGACTGTCCCAGCTCCAGCACAGAAATCCCTTGCTGGACACAACATTAGGCCTCATAATCTCATAATTTCAGCTTCAAGCCCTGCAAAGTATTTTAAGTGACACCACAACGCCAATGGGAAGAAATAGATGGCTGTAAAATCCCACTAACACAAGCAATTAACACAGGAACTTGCTGGAGGAAGGTGAAATCTCCACATCTCCCTTCAGCTCCTTTCCCATGCGATGTTCTCAGCAGGAGAAAAGAGGATGGAATTTTTGGCAGGACTCACTTGAGCAGCTTTGGCTGGAGCAGGCGCTGCAGGCGGTCGCTCACCACGGATTTCTGCAGCAGCACCTTCTCTGCAGTTTTCCCTAAAGCAGACAGGGAGCAGGCAGACATCAGTGCAAAACCACTGCCAGGAGACACCCACTGCTCCCAGCACCCCTGGGAATGTCCTCCAGCTCTGCAGGGAGAGTTCCCTGCATTAATCACCAACATCAGGACAGACTTGGGCAAGGCACAGCCCAGGCTCAGTTTTATTGGGATCTCCAAAGAGACCCCAGGGAAAGAATCGTCCTGGGAGCTGCAGGTGTCCCTTGAACTTCCCTCACCTGGGCACTACCCTAGCACCCCCTTACTTGGTTTAGGAGTGCTCACAGGAGCTGATGCAGCACAACAAATGAAAAAGGAGTCATTAATGACTCACTGAAATAATTTATAGAGAACCTCATTCCCTTTTAATGACTTTTTTGTGAGTCAGAGGTGTTGATCTTTAACTGCAAAGAGGAACACACACACACAAACTGTATGGATATATAGGTTTGTTACATGAATATATACATGTTATAGCTCTTCTAGAACATTAAACAGCACCCAGACTTACTTACACTTGGTTGAATTCAGCTGTTCAAAGGATTTTATGCCCTGAGCTGCCTTTTCCTTGGCATCTTCATTGGAAGGAGGGCCCTGATGAGGATTAGAAGGGTTAGATACACTGAGAATTAGACAAACTTACTGTTTATTCTTAAAACTCCAGCATGAACTGCTATAAAAATAACTGGAAACTCAAACTTGTGCAAACTGCCACACTCACACTGCTTAGTTACCTTTGTCAGCAACAGCTCACAGGTACACCATTTAAATAGAAATAATTTAAATAGAAATATTACCAGTAATTGCTTGAATCTATTAATATATGGATGATGATAGTTGACATCTTGGTTACCACAAAAAGCCAAGATCTCCTTTTTAAAACACATGAAAAAAAAATCTTTTTTCACGCTTGTAAAAACACATGAAAAAAAAGTACTACTGATGGCTCCAGAAAATATAAAAAAAAACTACAGAAAACTCAGTTTCACAGACAATCAGATTTCAGTGAGTGCTTTAAACAGCAGCATAGAATTGGGTCATGGAAATGAAGGCAATTAAAATTGAGTTAAAGCCAAGAATGTTCAAGCCCCTGGTGGCTGCAATTCCATTCCTCAGAACTCACAGGGCTGAACAAACATTTCCAAAAGAGGGAGAGTGACAAGAGAGAGGAAAAAGGTTTCAGGCTGAGGAGCAACAATCAGTTACACACCTGAAATGAGAACACTTCAAACACAATGTACATCCATCCCTGAAGGCACTTCAGCCTGGAAGCTGCTTACATTTACTTACAATTCCTGTTATTTTATCCTTAAAGTATGGCTTCATAAAATGACCCAAAAACACATTTGCTTGTAGATTTCTGCCATCTCCTGCCTTGGCTGTTTTTGAACCATCAAGCTCACACATGATTTCCTTCTGCAATACAAGATTGAACAGGACAGCATCAGTGTCTCCTCCAAATTGCTGATTTCAGGGAGCAGTGGCTGAGCCCTCCCAAACAACCCAAGCAGAGCTCAAATCTGCAGCACCACTCTGTGAAATCAGTGCAGGAGTTAAAGGCAGGACTTGGAACTTCCTGACTTTGCACAGTGCAGATGATTAAGAAGATTAATAAAATACTAACTTGCTACAACAAGCTAAAACACAACATGAAAAATACCAATTTTTTAACTGTAAGAAAGCATGGAATCATTGGTTAAATAAACCACTTCAGTCCCGGGCTTGAGGGGAGGGAAGGATGGCAAATGGCAACCCAGGAAAGCACAGAAATGAGCATTTCACTCCTGCCTTGCTCACCTGCTGTTCTCTGTTCTGTGCAATGAGCAGCTCCACTTCCTCAATCTTTTCCTTGATAACATCCTGGTACACATGGTTCATCTGCAGGCAGGTTTCTGGGTCCTGGGGCAGGCTTTCAATATCATCATCATCATCACTGCTGTCTTCTTCTCCTTCCACTTCCTTGGGGCAAATAAGGCATTTAGGGAGAACACAGGGAAAACCAGTTGTTTGAAAAGCAGGTTTGTAACAATCAGATCTGTAACTCAGCTGATGTGCCCACAGCCTGGGGGGTTTGCAGGGACACAGCAGGGAGGCCTCTGACCCTGGCAATGAAGAAATCTCTGACACCAAATAACAAAGTCCTGGGCAGGTACACCCAAAATTCAGGTTTTACTGAGCACAAAGCCAAGGCAATTGCCTGCATTTCCCCAGAGCAGGGTAAAGTTTCCCTTCCTCCAGTTCCCTTCAATAGACAGCGGAAAATACATACTTAAAGAGAAAATAGTTACCATTTCAGCATAAGAACCTTCATCATCATCATCCTCGTCATCACCATCTGTTAGACAAACAAAATACAAAAATGCTGATTGTAGTGGGATAAAAGGAAAGTTTTAAACCTAAATCTTTTCAATTAAAGCACAGAAGAAAAAGCACCAGAGAGATCTCAACCAACCAATTTGGATATTAACAACGTTGTCAAGTAAAAAGTGTATTGTTATACTGCACTTATGCTTTTTTTGTTGTTGTTCTGGAGAAGGAAAAAAAGAGCAGCTCTGGGTAACTCCAGCAAAGCTGAATCGTGGTCCTGCTCACGAGGGGCTGCAGCCAGGTGAACATTCCAAGCCAAGAGAAACACAAACTCTGCCCAGCAGCCCCTCAGCATCACCGGGTGTGGTGCAGATTCTGACAGGGCTTACACGGAGCCACCGACCCAAATCGGGGCTGGGGCTGTCCGGACAGAGCAGCTCCGAACCCGGCTGGGGCTGTCGGGACAGAGCAGCTCCAAACCCGGCTGGGGCTGCCCGGACAGAGCAGCTCCGAACCCGGCTGGGNGGAGCAGCTCCGTTGTCACCGATTCCTCCCGGCTCTGCAGGAGCTCGGGCAGGCGCAGCAGCGCTGGGGATGCTGCAGCTCACACTCCAGCACTTTGTGAGGGCCGCTCGGGCCCCGGTTTCACTGCTGGGTGCGAAGGGAACGAGCAAAGCGCCGGGAGCGGCGGCTGCCCCCCGAACCCGTACCGGCGCTGAGGCTGGCGTCGGACACGACCAGCTGGATCTCGGCGCCGTCGGGCTGCAGGCTGCGCTCCAGCTCCTCGATCTCGCGGCGGATCTTCTCCCGCTCCGCATCCAGGTCCAGGCCGAGGCCCCGAGGGGAGCGGAGAGGCCCGGCCGGGCCCGGCCCGCGGGACATGGCGGCACCGCCGCTCCCGGCCCGCGCCCCGCCCCGCCAATCGCTGCTGCGGCCGCGGGTCAGCTGACCCGCCACGTGACACCGCGCGGCCAATCCGGGTGGGGCTCGGGGGCGGTTCCGGGGACCCGCTGAGCCCGACCTGGGCTGGGCCCGGAACGGCACCGGGGACAGCAGCGGGACAACACCGGGACACCGGGACAGCATCGGGACAGCGGGACAGCAGCGGGACAGCGGGACAGCAGCGGGACACCGGGACAGCACCGGGACAGCGGCTGTAATGGTACCGGGACACGGGGACACGGCCTTCAATGGCAACCGGACACTGCCACCACCGGCCGAGCCACGGGCCTGTCCCCTCCCCAGCCGGAGCGCTGAAGGGCGAGGAGAGCCTCGGGCAAAAGCTGCGGTGCCCGCAGAGCCCCGGGAGAAGCCCGGGAGAAGGGGCCGCGGTCCAGCCCGGCAGGAACGGGGCTGTGCTCTGGCCCGTGCCGGGTTTAGGGATCTGCTCGCTGTGGCTGCACCGTGGGAGGGATGGAGGAGCCAGGTCTGCAGTTTGGCGTGTCAAAATGAGGCCAAGTATCAAAAATTCACTTTTTAGTAATGGTTTCCATGTGAAAAGAAAGTTCTCCGTGTTGTGTGAGTCTCTCACTGTCCATCCTCTGACACCTCAGAGATTCTGTCTATGGATTTCAGGAGATCAGCCACGAGCTGCAGGGATTCTGCTCCAGAGAGCAGCTGCCTGGAATGGGAGAGATGCAGTGTTACATGGGGAACAAGCAGTTCTGGGAGAGTTTTCCCACATTCTGTGATTTATCAAGCAGCGTTTTATCAGGACTGGAAACTCAGAGACTCCCACTTCCCACTTATTTTTACTGCCTACACTTGCAGGGAAACACACCGCAGTAAGAACAGCACAACCCCCTGCATTTCAATCCCAAAAAGCCCCACTGAGGACGTTTATTTGTGAGCCCGGAGTGCAGCCCCGTGTCAGGGGGGTGTCAGGGGGTGTCCCAGCCCGGCTGACCTGATGGATGCTCGGGAGGTGGCCGTGACCTGCAGCAGGCGCTGCAGGGCGAGCTCCGCGTTCCGCCGGGCCGCCGCCAGCCCCGCCTGGCCCGCCCGCAGCGCCTCGCTCTCCAGCCGGGAGCGCCTCAGCTCGGCCTGGGGACAGCGGCAAAACCCGCGTGAGACAACCCAGCGGGAAAACCCTTGTGAAACAAAACAACCCCACCCAGCAAAACCCCCGTGGAACAACCCCAGCGCTCCGGCAGGAACGCCACAGCTGAGGAATGCTCGGCTCTAGTTAATGAATGCTCTCCCCACAGCACGCAAAACCCGAGCCTGCAAAACCCCTGCAAAATCCTTTCCACTGGCTCAGTCCTGAGATGGACCCCTGCAGCCCCAGAGTGCTGCTGTGTACCTGGAGCTGGGCATTCTCCTGCCTCAGTTTGGCAGTGCTGTTCTCAGCTTTGGCAGCCCGTTTCTGCAACAGAACAGAGATTATTGAAATAATAATAATAATAGTAACAATAATAATAATAAACCAGGCAGCTTGAGCCACGTGGGAATGAGTGATTGCAGCACAGAACTTGGATATGGTTTGTGTAACACCATGCAGTGTTCTGAATGTTTTAGGAGGTAGGAACAGCTCCCTCCTTACTGCTCCTTTCTGGGATCTGCAGAACCTCCTCACCCTCACAGGGAAGACTTTTTTCCTGATGCCTCATCTAAACCTAAAGCCAACACTTACAGTCATCATCTGGAGATTCTGCTCCACATGCTGCACCATTGCTTCCAAATCCTGTGCTTCTTTTTCTTCTTTGATTTTGTTTTCCTCAAGCTTCTTCTCAAGCTTCCTCAGCCTTAAAAAAATAAAAGAGATGGCACACAGTAAGCACTTGTACCATTAAATAAGAAAGAAATTCTGGGAAAGGGTCAGGAATCTCATGGTTTCATGTTACAAGGAAAATGAATTCTTCTCACGCACTTGTCTGCTTGAGTTTCAGACAGAATCTGAAGCTTATTGATCTTGCTTCTCAAAATAGCATTCTCTTCTTTTAGCTAAAAGAAATAAAAAATTATTATTAGGATTGAGGTGCATTTTTGCGACAATACCAACAATCCAAGATCAATAACGGAGTATTCAGCTTTAATATTGGAAATCCTTGTGCTTTCCAACACATTCAAGCTTAATTTTACCTTCAGTTCACCCATCTGGAAACCACTGCGGGGCACAGGAATGTGGCCCTGGAGCACCAGTGCAAACATGATTAATTAATGCTGCCGATTCTAAACAAACATGTTCAAGGGGCAGGAGCACGAGAAGTCCCCTGGGTCATGTGCAGGGCAGTAGGACAGACCGAACACGCTGAAATGCGCATTTCCAGACGGAATTCTCTTTCTCAGCAGCTCTCGGAGGCAGCAGGCTGTGAGGCTGCGAGGAGCCAGCGCCCAGCCCGGGGCTGCTGTGGCAGAGGAAGGTGCCAGGCGGGCGGCAGCGCTCACCTGCTCGTAGCTCGGCTGCCGGCCCGGCCCCGGGGAGGCTCCGAGCGGGGCCGCGCTGCCCAGGTGGGCCTGCTCCACGGCCAGCGGCTGGTAGCTCTCGCTCCATTCCTCCTCTTCCTCCTCCTCCTCCTCCTGCTCGCCCGCCGGCTCTGCGGGCACTGCGGGCAGCGGGGGCACGGCGGGCCCGGCCCAAGCCGCCTGCTCGGGGAGGGGACAGCGGGGCTGAGCTGGGGGCCTTGGCGGGGAGGATCCCGGCCGCGCTGCCGCCCAGGGCCTTACCTGTGCGTCCCCGCCCGCCCCGTCACCGCCGCNGACAGCCGGGGACAGCGCGGGGACGCTCAGCACCCGCGCTGAGGGGGGTCAGCGCTCGGTAGCGGCCTCGGCGGAGCGGCGCGCCCGCAGCCCGTGACGGTGTCCCCGTGTCCCGCAGGTGCGGGCTGGCGGCCGGTCGGAGCTACAGCGGCGGCGGCGCGTACCCCGGCGTGTCGCTGACGTGCCCGCTGCCCGGCGTGCCCAAGGCCGTGTTCGCGGCGGCCGAGGGCCGGGAGCGCTTCGAGACGCGGGTGACGGTACTGGAGAACGGGCTCCGCGTGGCCTCCCAGAACAAGTTCGGGCAGTTCTGCACCGTGGGCAGTGAGTACCGGCGGGGCCGGGGCCTGCGGGGTCACCTCGGCCCCCCCCGAGCCCGGGCTGGGGTGGCGAGGAGCGGAGATGTAAAAGTCACGCTGGTTTATTGTCTTCTTTGCACCAGTTCTGGTAAATTCGGGATCAAGACACGAAGCGAAATACCTCAGTGGGATCTCGCACTTCTTGGAAAAGCTGGCGTTCTCTGTGAGTACTGCCCAAATCTGCCCGGGGCAGGGAGGGCCCGGCCCGCTGAGCTCTCTGCACCTGAGCTGCTCAAACAGCATCGATAGAGCCACAGGATCTTAATTGCTTAGTAATTATCGTGACTGTCATTAGATTGTGGAAGTCTTTGTGGTTTTGTTGGCATGTAGGGATCAAACCATTGGGCTGAAAGAATGTAGCAGATGTTCTGGGTTAAAGCAAAGGGTTATAAACAGTTATTGCTTTGCTAATTAATAACACTGGTATCTTCTTCCTTAGTCCACTGCTCAGTTTGGCAGCAAAGACGAAATTCTCCTCACCTTAGAGAAGCATGGAGGCATTTGTGACTGCCAGGCATCCAGGTGGGCTCCTTCTTCTCCTTCTCCTTCTCCTCCTCCTTCTCCTCCTCCTTCTCCTCCTCCTTCTCCTTTCCTTTTCCTTCTCCTCCCTGGGTGTTGTAGCACTGACAGCACTTTGAGTCTCTTCTCCTGGTGTGGGGCAGGAAAAGCCACTTTTTGTTCCCAAGCAGCAGAAATTCACTTGTTAGGTTGCTGGGAAGCTACAAGAGTGAGCCTGAAAGGTTTATAAAACTCAGATCTATTTCATTTCAGAAGCTTTTAATGATTACAACAGCTTCATCTGTGATTTCCTGATACTGAGATGACACTGAATGACCCCAGAAGTGACTTCTCAGTGCAGAAGCTGTTTTTTGTGTTGCAGGGACACCATCATGTATGCAGTGTCTGCTGATGCCAGAGGCCTGGACACCGTGGTCAACTTGCTGGCTGATGTAACTCTCCAGCCCAGGTTATCAGGTCTGGCAGCACAATCCTCTGCCTCAAAAAAACCCCATTTCCACCCTCCTCTGCCTCAAAAAAACCCCATTTCCACCCTCCTCTGCCTCAAAAAAACCCCATTTCCACCCTCCTCTGCCTCAAAAAAACCCCATTTCCACCCTCCTCTGCCTCAAAAAAACCCCATTTCCAGCACATGGCTTGCTCCTAAGAGCTCAGAATTCTCTCAGGAGTGACCTTGCAGCAGCTGGGTGTTTGCTGTAGGGGTTGCCATCCCTTCCTTTCCTCTTTGCAGATGAGGAAATTGAAATGACCAGGATGGCCATAAGGTTTGAGCTGGAGGATCTGAACATGAGACCTGATCCAGAGCCGCTCCTGACAGAAATGATCCACGCGGTAACACCCTGGGATCCCACCCTGCTGCAGCCTCCTGCTGCATTCTCTTCCTCCTGCTTTTTGGCAGCTTCAGGGGTTATTTTAGGCTGGTCCAAAACAAGATTTTTTTGTTATGTAGTTTCTGTGATAGGAGATTTGGCTGTCCCTTCACCCTGAAATCCAGCATTGTCCATGTGTGGAAGATTCTAGCCCAAACTAAAAAAAAAGAAATCATGTCTGTAACTTCCCTTTGTTGATGTGGGTGGCAAAATGTTACTGAGTTGCACTGACATCAGTGAAATATCGCTCAACTTCTCCTCTCTCAGATGTGGGCTTAATTCCAAAGGAAAAAGGGGTTTAGGGAAAAATGAAGCGATGTTTGTGACTTTAATGTGTCTGTTCCCTTTTAGGCAGCCTTCAGAGACAACACAGTGGGACTGAACAGGTTCTGCCCCGTGGAAA
The DNA here is from genome assembly GCA_013396995.1 of Dicaeum eximium. Taxonomy (NCBI): domain Eukaryota; kingdom Metazoa; phylum Chordata; class Aves; order Passeriformes; family Dicaeidae; genus Dicaeum; species Dicaeum eximium. Next base: position 357,993 of record VWZP01004917.1, on the reverse strand, counting down.
ACACGGACAAAATCGACCGGGCCGTGCTGCACTCCTACCTGAGCAGTTACTACACCCCAGACAGGATGGTGCTGGCTGGGGTGGGGATTGAGCACGAGCACCTGGTGGAGTGTGCCAGGAAACACCTGCTGGGCGTGCAGCCCGTGTGGGGCTCTGGCCAGGGCAGGCCCGTGGACAGATCCGTGGCTCAGTACACAGGAGGCATCATCAAGGTACGTGCTGGAGGTGGCATCCAGCACCCTGCTGGGATTTGCTGATTGCTCTACAGGCTTTTGCTTTTCTTAAGTTATATTTCATGACTTTGAGCCCAAACTGGATGTGACAGCTGTTAATTTGGGTGGCGTGGTGATTATTTGGAATGTATCAAACTGGGTACAACAGCTGTGAAAATTGTTGTTAATTATCTGTCTGCCCTTCCCACAGGTTGAAAAAGACATGTCAGATGTGAGTCTGGGCCCTACTCCCATCCCAGAGCTCACCCACATCATGATTGGCTTAGAAAGCTGCTCGTTTTTAGTAAGTATTAACCTAAAATCCTTCATTTTGCATGCCCTATATGTGGAGGATCCCAGAAACACTGATTAATTCCACAAACATTGGCATTTTTGCTGCTGCGCATAAAAACGAGCAGCATTTTCCATGACATTTCGCTGAAAGCCTTGACCTTCACTCTGCTCTTGTGCTGTGATTTTTTTCCCCCCTTTACTCACCCCAGACCCCTGAGAGCTGTGGCATTACCTGAGTCCTTTGTTCCCATGCAGGAGGACGATTTCATTCCTTTTGCGGTGCTGAACATGATGATGGGAGGTGGTGGCTCTTTCTCAGCTGGAGGGCCTGGCAAGGGCATGTTCACCCGGCTGTACCTCAACGTGCTCAACAGGTTGGTTTGTCCTGCTGTTTAAGGGGTGGCAGAAACAATCCTGTACCAGGTTTACATGGAGAAAAGCAATCCCCCCCCACCAGGTTTTACATCAGTTTATTCTGCTCGGAACGTGGTGTGTCAGTTGGCGTTTTGAGAGGGAAAGTGAAGGGCAGAAGTGACCAGGAATTCTGGTTTCTTCCACTAGTCCTGTCCATGCTTTAATCAGGGAATATTAACAGGATTGGCTCTGTATTGTCCTGGGTTTGGTCTTAAGGATTCAAGTGGAGAGAAGGGAGTAGATGCCACATGCATAAATTATCAGAGGCAGGGATTGACAATTCTCATTGCACTGCTGAGAATTCTGAAAATGCACTAGGCGGGTGCTCACTGTCCATGTTTAACTTTCACACTGTAAATTCTGGGTTTTAAATTTTAAAATATTGTTTGTATACTCACAGGCACCACTGGATGTACAATGCCACCTCTTACCACCACAGCTATGAGGACACAGGTCTCCTGTGTATCCATGCCAGTGCAGATCCAAAACAGGTACAGAGTCCTGTGCTCAAAGACAAGAGTGCTTAAACAGTAACCACATCAGTACCAGAGAGTTCTGTGAGTATAAGAAGCATTGTTCTGATCTTCTTTCCATGATCTGTTTTGCCCAGGTTCGGGAGATGGTGGAAATCATCACCAGGGAATTCATCCTCATGGCAGGAGCAGTGGGAGAGGTCAGCAGCACATTCGGGTTTGCAGATGGTCTTTGAGCTGAAATAACCCTTGGAAGTGTCCAAGGCCAGGATGGACAGGGCTTGGAGCAACCTGGGATGGTGGAAGGTGCCCATGGCAGGGCTTGGCACTGGATGGGCTTTAAGGCCCAAACCATTTTGGATTCTGTGAATGCATTGCACTGACTGTGCTAGAATGGATTTTTATAGATCATTTTGTTACATATTTCTATAAAAGAATACAGCAGCTTTAGCAATGCATCCACAAACAGGTGTCTGCAGAACTCTTCCCTGTTACCTTGTACTACAGAGCAGCAACCAGAATTTTTTTTTTTTTAAATTTGCTGCACATTCACAGGTAGAACTTGAGAGAGCAAAGACACAGCTCAAGTCCATGCTCATGATGAACCTGGAGTCTCGGCCAGTGATCTTTGAAGATGTGGGGAGGCAGGTTTTGGCAACAAACACAAGGAAGCTACCTCATGAGCTCTGTGCCCTCATCAGTGAGTAGACAATGCTTTGCCTTGCCTTGAGAGAACTGTAGGTACAGTTAAAATATTCTTGTAGCACTGATGAATTACCTCTGAAAGTCTGGGGGCATAAATACTACAGAAATATGCTTCAAACTGAGCTTGATTGCTTTCACAATTAACAACACAGGGTTTATTTTAGTCAGAAGGAAGGGAAAACAAGAATCATGGTAGAGATGGAGTTGGCTTTCTGAGCATTGGCCTAAAGCTGCTTTGTGCTATTCACAACGGAGATGTCACAGCTCTGCCTTTTTTTCTGTCTGCAGGTCAGGTGAAACCCACTGATATCAAGAGGGTGGTGACCAAGATGCTGCATAAGAAGCCAGCAGTGGCTGCCCTGGGTGACCTGACAGATCTGCCCACCTACGAGCACATCCAGGCCGCCCTTTCCAGCAAGGACGGGCGGCTCCCGCGGCTCTACCGCCTCTTCCGATAGAGCAGCACCTCCTGCCCGGCCCCAAAATCCCTTCTTTTTTAATGGTTTTTTTTTTGGTTCTCATGTTGCTGTACCACCCTCCCTCCCCCCAATGCTCCCAGGCATTCTGTGCAACCACAGAGCTAAGCAAAGCTGCTTGGGAGCACTGGAGTGTGAAGAGCTCGTGTAAGGAGCCAGGGCTGGCTCTGGAGGAGGAGTTTGACCCTCTGAGTAGGTTACAAGAGAAGATGGGTGTTGACACCCTTCTCTTGGCTTTGGGGAGAACAGAGCAAGCCAAAATATTCATCACTACAGTGAAAGCACATCTCTGAGCAGTCAGTCACTGCCTCTTCATCACCCAGCAGTGGAAGTGGGGCTGTCACATGAGGCCCCACTGTGCCCTTCCTGAGGAATTAAACAGCTTGGCTTACATGTCTGAATTCAGAGAATATTTATAACTGTTACCAAGGTGAACAAAGACTTGGTCAAACTGAATTAGGAAAATATTAGTTACTGTCCCTGTGAAGTTAGGCAAGAAGTTTCCTGCAATCCAGATTTTGCTACAAATCATGGATCCATTTCATCAGTGTAATTCACCATCTGACAAGGAGTCACCCACCTGGGAATAACTTTTATCATCTTGCTAGAGCTCCAAGGAAAGCAGACCCATGACAGAAGCAGTTTTCTGTGGAGTTCCTCTGCAGAGGTACTGTACATAATGGACACTTACTTGAGAATGAGATCAATCCTATTCTTTAGGGTTTTCACTTGGACATGAACTGTGCTAAAGAATAAAAGTTCTTTTCCTCCAGAGTTGCTTTACAAACAGTTATTAAAGGAGTTGCTGTTGCTGCACCTTAAACTCATGCCTCATTTCCTCAGTGTCACCCAGATGGACTTAAGGCCTTGCAAAAAGAAGACACAGTCAGTCTCACAGCAGAGATGTAGCTCAGCTGGAAGTCAAGATAACAAAATCACAACATTTAGATACACAATCTTGACTGACACCACGTCACAGAAAGCCAAGTGCCGCATGTGTGACATGCTAAAGAAATGGAGCCTCAAAAGAGGAATAATTCTCCAGTACATGGTTTTAAAAACACAAGACAGCTGCACTGCAGCTCTTCACTGCTAGATGTGTATGGAAAGGAGCAGTGCAGCTGGGAGCAGAGCACTGTGAGGCTGCTGGTACCTGCTTTACCCCATCCTTCCCTTGTGCAACTCTGCATTGCTTCCTGCAGAGCCCACAGTGTGGAAGTCCTGTTCAGTTGTTGTGTGTGCTTGTGAGGAAATAAAGAGACCTCTGAACAACTGGAGCAAGTAGTAAGGGTTTGAAATTCATCTGCCGAGGGTTTCCTGCACTGGCCAGTGGAGCCTGCTTTGTTCAATGCAAACAATTACACAGAAATCTGTCCCACCCCTCCGGCTGAAGACATGGCCCAGGTCACCCAAACACACCACACAAAGGACTCTAGTTCTGACAACAATAAAAGCTGGTTCTCAGTTAAGGTATTGCATTAATTTATTTTTATTCCTTTAAAAAGAAAGGAAATCCAAATACCTGATGGCTACAGACAGGTCAGTGCCATAAATGTACCGCAGAACAGAAGCCTGTCTTGGACAGGTTGCATAGGCAGCAGCACTTCCTCCAAGGTGTTTGCATGATGTTTTAGGTCCTAAGGTGATTAATGATCCCATCTGTGCCCATGAGGAGTTCTTAATTATTAGCTGTACTTAACATTTTACCAGTGCCATACTGGTCCTTGTAGTATATATAGCCTTAAGACAACACTACTTCAAAAATAGCAAGTTATTCACAGTTTACTGATCTGGAAAAATAAAACCAAAAGGAATTGACTGTGATTGGAGGTAATGGAGTTGTGTGGAGCTGAGTGGCTGCAGTTGCTCTGCAAACCTCCCTGGTGCACTCACTTGGCATCACTTTGGTGAAGCATCACACAGTGCCTGTTCTCAGATAAATTCTGACTCCTGCTGCTGAAGGCAGGAAGTGCTTAATGAGCCCTGGGGAGGACAAGTGAGTTCAGGAAGGGATTGCTTCAAGCAGTCTCAGCAGACAAATATATGGCCTGAGAGTTTGGTATTTACCCCCTTAGTAACAGAAGGCCTGTAGAATGGTTATTGAAAGGCAATGTTTCTACACTTCAATGTACAGGAGTACATTCACACCCAATTTGCTGTAGAGGATCCAAAAAGCCCAGCACAGGAGCACCATTCATACACAGAACTGCCATGAACTGGTCCCTGTCACTCCTTGTACAGAATACCAACACTTGGCTACAGAGAAGGAGCAAACCCAACCCCACACTGGATGGAAGTTAATCTGATCAAACCAAAGAGACAGAGAATTCACCTTTCTGCAGGGTTTTCTTAGGCTCCCCTGCCCTAGGTGATGCCAGTTCCAGCAGCTGTGCCCCTGGCATGGAGGGGAACCAAGGGTCTGCACCCAGTGGCTTCCTAAGACAGTCAGGTTAAAAATAAATCAATTACACCAGTTGGGATGGATGTCTTAAATAACTGACTCCTTTTCTTAGGCAGAAGCACTTGAGCTACATGGATTAGCTCATGCAAATGAATCCAGGATGAGGTTTAAGACATTCTTCACAAGCCACAGCAACTGCCAGAGGTGCTTATGCAGACAATTCCCTGCAGAGTTTGCCACGGTCTGAAATCCTCTTTTGGGGCACCTCTACCACAAGCACTGCAGAGCTTTCAGCTCAAGAAATGCTACATATGCTGCTGGATCTTTGGTCCTTTCGTTCCAGGCGTTTCAGGAGTTCCCTTGTAGCCCGCCTCCTTATTCCGATTAAATACAGATCTCTGTCAAACAGCCCTGCAGCCAGGGGGATGCTGCAACAGGAACACAAGCCAGCAGGTCAGGGCATAAATACCTTCTTGTTTGCCCAGCATTTCCCTACTGCTTCATACAACAAAGGCCACAAACCTGATTTTTACTTTCTTAGGGCATTCAGCTACTGCAATGGGAGAAACAAGAGCTGCTTTTCACAATACTTTAACATGCTGGTTGTAAAAGGGAAATGTACTTTAAATTTTAGCATGAACTCGCCTGCTTTCATACACAGAGGACTTTATTAATGACTCTGAACTAAAACCCACTCATTTGAAAAGCTAAACCAGGTTACTGCTAACCTGGTGTATTCACTGGTGTGGTTCATCTCAACAATTCTTACTTTGGTCTGTTTTAGCAGCCCATCACACACTGCTATTTAATGGGTATTTATAACCCAGAAACAAAAATTCCCCTTGTAATTGCACTGCTGATCAAATGCTTTGAGAAATCACTAGATTTCTAGATATTCAGGTGTTGAAATCCCCAACCATGTTACTCACAAAAAAGAGAGTCATTCCAAAGCAAATTTTCTAAGGAGTTCTACTAATAGAATAGCCTGAACAGCCTGTGTAGGGCATTAAGAACTTGGAGGATCTCAAAATACTCCACTGACATCCAGTGGTGCTGAACTGCAGCCACCACTGGGGAGGGAAAACAGAACTGATCCTAAAGAGGGAAAGAGGAAGAGAAGAGGAAAGCTGCCCATGCTGATAGTGAGAACAGAGAGCTGCATCTCAGATAAAACACAGATTTATATTCGATTCCAGTGGGCTCTGTTTATCCCCCTCAGAAGGATTAAGGGACCCGGCAGCAGGGATTTCAGCTGTCAGGGCAAGGTTTAAGCTCTTACTGCTCTGACCACCAGCATGTACTGGGTAAAACCCAAACAGGCTGCAGGGATAGACACAGGAGAACATCCCTGGGATCACTGAAGCCAGGAGCAATCATGTGGAGCTGCAGGAGGTACTCACTTGTCTCTGCCAGGCCTCAATTTCACACGAAACAAGGCAAACACAGGCCGGTGGTCTGAGGTTTTGATGACAGGACAAGAGGAGTATTTGACAGCCTGGATGTCGTCCTTGTAGCGGCTGCGGAACACGACTCGGTCCTGGGGGCAGGGACAGAGGGACAGTGATGGTGACTCCCTCTGCACACCATCCACCCTGGAAAGCAGCACTGGCTCACAATTCATTCATCATGCTCCACTTAGTGAAATTAGTGTGTCCCTGGATGAGGATCCACTCACTGTCTGATGCCAACAGTTGTTTTGTGTCAGCTCTGAGCACAGGGGAGAGCCCACTCACACAGGATGTAAGGCAGGGAAAATAAGGTTAACATCCTGTGCCAAACTCTCCCTGTGCTCACAAATTCAACAATCCTTTCTTCCAGAAATCTCAGCTGCCCTTAAGTAACAAATCTCAGCACAACTGAATCCCCTTTGACTTCTGCAATCATCCCTTACCGTGTAGGAGGGAGTCCTTTGTTTGGAAGTGGTGTCATAGCTGTCCTTTCCTATGTCAAACTTGTAGGAAGGCAGGAAATTGATATCAGCCTCTTGGAATCCTTTGAAAATAGACCCTGTAAGGGAAGGGGAGAACAGCATGAACAAACTTCTCCCTCCTAAGAACTGGGCACTGTGTCTACTAATGCTGGCTACAAACAACAGCCATGTACATCCCAGAAAAACCTGGGCTCCAGAAAGGGAGCAAGCTCCAGTCCTGACATGGAGAGGATAGAAAATAGCCAGTGGTCAATTAAACAAAGAACACCTGGTCCATGCACTTCCCCTTCCACTGACAGCTCATGCTGCTTTGCAAATGCTGTTCAAATCTAAATTCCCTGGACACTGTGCCCAGGTTATGGAGGAGTCAGATGAAACAGCTGCAAATGGCTTGGGAAGTTACATGAAATAGAACAAACTGCCACAGCAAAAGGTCCCTTGACACACTGCCACCGTATTTGACAGCTGCTGACTCCCTTTTTTAAGGAACTTAACCAAAGAAAGCAGGAAAGGTCCCAGGAAACAGGGACTGGGCTGACATGACTCCTGTGTCTAGGTATCTCTGTCTCTGGAGAGGAGGGAGGTGAACAGCTGCCCCTTACCCCGACTCATCTCACTGGTCAGCTGGTCATACACCAGGAGCTTGGACACGTCTGTGCCTGGGTTCTGGCTCAGGATGGAATCCACAGTCTCCCGATCCTTGTTCAGCCGGAAGTTGAAGTCACCAAACCAGAAAACTTCATCAAATCGAGTTGTGACATCACCTGCAAATTCACACCACAAGTGCTCAAGGGATGCTGCTGAATGTGTTCGAGGAACAGGAAGAAATCCTCTCTTTTCACTACCTGGAGATGTGATATTGAGTATGTTTTCTACCTGAGATCACCACTGGATGTGGGAATGAACAATCCAGGAGAAAACAGAAATGTTAAAAAACCCATAGAAAAAGCTGAAGAGAGACCAAACTATCAATAGGACCTAACACCAGAGGGAACACAAAGAGCTCATGCTACACTGCAGATAAAAGAATATATTCAATTTCCTAGTAAAAGGACCTAATTATCTGTCTAGGTATCAAATTGTCAGCACAGTATTAGGAAAAAATAATGGACTTTGGCAAACAATGCTCTGACCTGTGTAAATGCAAAGTTACATAAGGTTTATTCTCTTAAATTTTAAATAAAGTAATTCCTAATTGCTCTAGAAAACACTTGGGAAGTGAAACACATCTGTAATATTCATAATAATTAAACCAAAATTATCATATGGCTAAAAAAACACATCACGCAAAAATTCCCTTTTGAATTTTCTCTCTCCCATTCAATTTTTTTTCTCAAATTCCCAATTTCAAGAAAAAAAATAAATCACGGGAGTAATAGCCATTCTCAGACAAAAAGATCTGTAGTCTCTTTTTACACTGTCCAATTATCACTCTTGTCTCTTTGTCAGTGCAGACTGAGAGACAATGCACAGACTCTGCTGATCTGGGCTCCCCCCCCTCATGGTTTCACACTTACTAGAACTGGATCGATATGGATTTGTGTCTGGAACATTCTTGGGAAGTGTAAGGGCTTGAATGGTTTTGTTGTAGTCCAGTTTCCTCTCATTCACTTTACTGTCCCCAGCTGCAAGACAGAAACCCCATTACTGCTAACAATGAATCATTTTCATTCAATGACCATTTCTGGTTATTACCAGGAGCTTCCAAAGGGTATCAGACATTTTCCACACGTAAAACATGACACTCTGGGAGTGCACTGAATAATGATGGCAGAAAGTGTGGAAAAAGGGATACAATGGTGCAGAGTTCATTTCTGTTTCCATAAACACAGTTTTTTGTAAGTTTTTTACCAAACAAATCTCCTCCCTTATCCTTCTCAGCTCAGCAATCCTGAGCTTTGGCTTCAGCCTGTCCTGCTTTCTCACCTCTGTACAGCTCCCTCCCCTCCTCCCTCCACCAGGACACTCCAAAGGTCTCACATGTGAAGTGGGAGGTGATGAAGAGAAAGGAGGTCCCAAAAAACGTGAAGCTGATTCCCAGAGCTCCCTTGGTTTTGATCTGAGACACGATTCGAGTTGTCACCGTGGCGTACTCCACTTCTGGAAGGAGGAAAAGAAGATGCCATTACTGAAACGCTTCTGCCAGTGATCAGGGAGGGTAGGAGAGGGAGGAAAGGGCAGGGCAGAGGCTGGCACCTGAGCAGAACCAGATGAGGTCCCTGCGGATGAACACGGACATGTAGAGCACGCCGTGAGCGGCCGAGTGCAGCAGGACGTAGTGCGGCCCCAGCGTCTCCTGCAGGCGGATCTCCCACTCCCTTCTGCAGGAAGGAACAGCTCATCACACACACAGCACAGGACACAGCACCCAGGAGGGCACATCAGCGTGCTGCACACACAGCAATCCCTCTCACACACAGCATCACAAGCAAAACCTCCCTGCACTCAGCTAAATGCCACAGGAATCGGCAGAGTTTTGCCATCAGGATGAAATTCTCTATGCCCAGAGGAGCTGTTCCATCCCTAGAAGTGTCCAAAGCCAGGTTGGACAGGGCTTGGAGCACCCTGGTCTAGTGGAAGGTGTCCCTGCCCATGGCAAGGGGTGGCACTGGATGGGCTTTAATGTGTTTTCCAACCCAAACCATTCTGGGATTTTATGATTTACAGATCTCCGTGACTTTCTCCTCTAAATCCCATTTCCTCTGCTGATCACGCAATAGAATTCAGTCTTGTTAAATGGGTTGATTATTGAAAATATTAGGAATATAATGGAGACTATTTCTAGTCTAATTCAAAGCACAATGATTAGTTAACAATAAAAGAAGATGGTTCATTACATTGTTTTTGCTACCTGTCTGGACAGCCTTCTTGAACCCCAATGACATACATGTCCTGGGCAAAGTCTGGATCTGTTGGCAATAAGAAGTCATCCAGATTCACTGGAAGTTCCTATAACACAAGACATTTAAAACAAAAAGACAACAACCCAAAGCAGTGTTAGTTATTTATTTATTTGCAAAGATTTACCAGAAAAATACCTTGTAATTTGACAAAGATGATGACTCAGGTTGACAAGGAACATAGTCATGAACAGAAAAACATCACCCCAGTCCTCTCAGAAGAGCTGGGGTAACTTTACTGCTGCCAAGGACCTGTGAAGACCTCTGTGCACCTACCTTCTGCCCCTGCATGTTCCAGGTGGCCACAAAAATTCCCATATTCCTATCAGGGAAGTATCTGCTGAGTTCTTCTGCTCCCATTAAGGCACCACTTGCCAGAAGGCTGCCTTCCAAATAGCTCCTGTGGACAGAAGACCCAAAAAAGAGCATCTAAGGAAAGGGCATGGCAGCTGGGATACTGATGTGTAATGTTTGAATCTTGAAATGATCAAGAATATACCTTTAAGAAGAAGGAATTTAATATTTATAAATTGTTCTGCTTGCTTAAAGTTCCTTCCAAAGCCAGGACATGAGGGTGATGGTGAGGCTGATGCTGCTCTGGGATAAGAAGGCTGAAGCCATCCCAAGTCTTCAGCCCCACTAAACCCATCCAGACTCAGAACAAAGAAATTGGATTGATAACCTCAGGATGCCCAGAGAAGCTGTGGCTGCCCCTGGATTCCTGGAAGTGTCCAAGGCCAGGCTGGATGGGGCTTGGAGCAGCCTGGGACAGTGGAAGGGGTGGCACTGGATGAGCTTTGAGGTCCCTTCCACCCAAACCATTCTGTGATTCTGTGATTCCATTAAATTTGAGTGCCTTGAAGCAGCTCAGTTCACTTCAAACATAAAACCAGCTCCACCATTCCCAGCGTGCTGGCATCAGTTTTCTCCTAACCAAAAACTCAAACTCACATCCTTCCTTCAATTCAGCTCATCAAATCAGCTTCAGGAAAATAATTTATTGAGCCTGAGGTCTCAAAATATCCCATTTGAAAAGGACATATCCCACAGCACCTGCCTCTCTGAAGGACACGCTTTCAGAGGTGAGGGATGCTGGCACAGGGACTGCATTGAATAAGCATTTTTAATCTTGCTTAAGCTCTGCAAATAATGATGAGAGAATAATGTCAGGGAGCTCTGGGCAACCCAACACTGCCCACCTGGCTCCAGCTGCTTTAGGGAGGAGTGAGAAAGAAAACCCTCATGGCAAACAAGTAACAATCTTTCTTTGGGGCTTTGTTACCAGCTAGTAACACCAGCTAGTAACACTTCAATTTATCTCAGTTATTTCCCCCTCTACTACCGACTCCCAGGCTTTGGATCAATGATGAGGTTTTTTCTTCCTGGAGAAGCTGGGGCAGAGGAGCTCCTGTGGGATACTGGAGTAGTTCCCAGCACATAATTTGATCCTGCCAGAAACCAGAAACAAGTGCAACATCTGCTCAGCACCTCACAGGACTGTGATAATGCTGCACGACAATCTCAATTTACAGTATCTGGTGTTATTTTTTTCTGTAATTTATCATTTTGGTTCAAGTCAAATGTACTTTTAGATTTTTCTAAAAAACAGCTTTCCCAACTGCTGGCATGCACAGCCACCACTTCTTAATTCTCAAACCAGATTATGTTAATATTACAAGCAAACTGACTCGTATTTATGAAAAATACTTATCTAAAAGGAGCAAATGCAGAGTATTTGTACAGATCTCATCTTCCAACTCTCTTCACAGCATCTTAAATAACAGAGAACACCTTTTGTGCTTTCCCAGGAGCTCAGAAGTTGCCTGGTGGGATTCTCCTCCCTGCTAACAGCCCAAAAGCAGGAGAAAAGCTGGAGCCCTACCTGCTGCGAACATCCTTGGCTCGGATGGGAGTGAGCACGCTGAAGGTGGATTTCATGGACTCTGTGGAGCAGCTGTCATAGAGCGTCCCATTGCCCTGCAGCCGGGAGTCGCTGAGGCTGCTGCTCACCCTCCCAAACTGGTGCTGAGAATTAACTCGGTAATCCAGGCAATCCGAGTCGATCCTATTAGCTGTCCTCAGGGACTGGGAGGCCACGTTGAGCTCCATGGGGGGCAGGGGGCGGGCCGGCATGATTTGGGACAGGCGGGGTTTGCCCCCCGCGAACCCCTTGCCCCGCAGGAGCCCCCCGAAGGCACTGGAGATCTCGGAGGCTCGTTTGCCCAGGTCCGAGGCGCTTCCCCTGCTCTTTCCCCCGGGACTGGCTTCCAAGGCGTCTGGTGAAGTGTGCGAGGAGTCCTGCGGGCAGCAGGGATGGCAGGGGCTGGCCCTGCCCCTGGTGGGAGGGCTGGGAGACGCTTCCTGCAGGGAACCGTTGGACGAGCTCGTCTCGTTGGGATCTGTCAGGCTTTCCTGGCTTGTCCGAAATCGTCTCCACTTCCTCCAGCTCTTTTCATCCAGGGATGCAGCACGTTCCAGCCGGGGCTTCCGAGGTGGCCTTGGAGTGATCGATTTAATTTTCATATTGACTTTGAGTTCTTCCGGCAGAAGCTTTAAGGTCTCACTTACGGGCGTGCCTATTTTCGGAAGTGCCCCATCGCCCCCAGCCTCCTTTTTGGCTGCTTTTCCAGCTTTTTTTGCCTGCAGGTCCTGTACTGCTCCACCCTCCATGCTCCGAGTAAGACACACTCTTGAGTGCTGCGGAAATCCATTTGGAGTACTCATTGTCCCCCAGGTACCAGCTGTGGATGCTGCTCCAGATGAAAAGTTCCTCAAAGCATAGTTTCCTTCCTTTTATCACCATGTGGGTTCACAGGGCTTTACTCAGCCAGCAAAACACGGGAATTGCAAACAGCTCAGGGAATGAAGGGCAGGTGAATGTGCAGGCAGATGCATTGTCTGCAAAATTCCAAGCCGTGGGGTACCTGGATTCCCCCAAGAGAAAGATGTAAGAATGAAAAGTTATCCAGTTGCAGACTGGATATTCCTTGATCAGAAAGCATCTCCTTGCAGGACCTCCCTCTAGCACAACTCACACCTTAACGTGACCTTGTTAGAAAATCGCTGTTAGCTCCCGGTTTTTACCCCAAAAGCAGAGCAGAGACCTCCTGTACGGCTGTGCACACCTTTCTTTAAGGAAAGGCTGGGCGCCCTGTTAGCACGAAAGGAAATTCAAGCTGCACGGAAAGCACAGCTCGTCGTCCTTGCTGCACACACGGCGTCACCGGCACGGCCAGCCCGAGGCCAGGAAATTTCCAGCGATCCCACAGCCAGGAAATCGCTGCCGCCTTCTCCTGCCTTGCACCAGCCCCGCTCACCGCCGCTGACACCGAGAAAATCCCCCAGGGGCGGCTTTAGGGGACGGGGTTGGAGCACATTTCTAGCCGGGGGAAGCACCTCGTCATTCTGCGGCTACCGCGGAGCATCCTGCCCCGGCCCTGGGAGGGCAACACGCGGTGATCGCAGCCCAGAGCGCGGGTTTGGCACCGAGGGGCCGCCGCCCGCATCCCCCGGCCGGGCAGGAGGGACCCGGCCCGGGCTCACCCTCACCCTCACAGCGGCCGCGCCTCCCGCCCGCCGGGGCCGCCCCTTCCCCGCCGCCGCAGGCGAGACGCAGCCCGGGTCTCACCGGTTCCTCACGGCTCCTCGCTGGTTCCGCGGGCGCAGCGTCGGTGCCGGTGCCCGTTTCTGCGCCGCTCCCGGTGCCGGTGTCGGTCCCGGTGCGGCCGCCACGGCCCGGCCGTGGCAACGGGGCCAGCGCTGGGTCCGGCTCGCCCCGCCCGCAGCGCCCCCCGGCGGCCGGAGGAGCGCCCGGCAGCGATCGCGGAAAGTCGCGGCTGTCACGATACGGGATGAAGGCGGTGTTTAAAAAGCAGCTTAAAGTAAACGCGTTACACTTAAAGAAATTTGAAAACTGCCTATATGAAGGCTAAAGCTACAATTTCTAACGTTTCAGTACAAACGCTGACCATAGAATCACAGCTGGGGGTGGTAGGGACCTTGAAGAGCAGGCGGTTTCCAACCTCTGCCACGGACACGGACACTTTCCATAGGCTCCAAGCCCTGTCCAGCCCGACCTTGGGCACTTCCAGGGATGGGGCAGCCACAGCTTCTCCGGGAAACCTGTGCCAGAGCCTCCTCACCCTCACAGGGAAGGACTTCTTCCCAATACTGCATCTAAACCTGCTCCGATAATGCTGTTCCAAACACTTCAGGCTGCCTTTCCTCACACAGATCATTCCCAGACAAACAGGAAAGGTTCCTCCAGCCACCTTGCTAAAGCAATAACCACAAGAAGAAAGTAAAATGTGAAAGTGCTCCAGAGCGCAAAATATTTTATTTAAGAATTTACAGTGTCAAATCTTACACTTAGGAAAGACAGCTGCTCCCAGCTCAGAGGGAGCCTCCTTGAATGAAGTTGTTTGGCAGTCTCTACTAAAAGGAGAAAATAATCAGCAGCCTGGCTGGACTAGAGGAAAGCCAAGTGTCTGATTAGGTTTCAATTATAGAAAAGTAAACCACACTGACTGATGCTGTCCATGACTGGAATTGAGAATGGACCAGCACACAAAGGTTTCTAATCCCCCCAAAATTGTGTTTTACTTGGGCTGCATACAAACTTTTTGGGACACACATAAGGCTATTACGATCTTAGAAAAGTGGTGTTATTCAGGAAAGAAAAAAACAAAACAACAACTGGGGACAAATACTGGCATTTTCACATTCGTATTACTTCTACTCCTGGGGAGAAATTCAAGTAAAATCAAATAGTTTGGTGGCAAGTTCTAAATAAAATATGGCCTAATGATTTAATAAATATTTAAAGTTTATTTCTTCTTTGCAGATAATTCAGATTCTTCAGTGAATATAAACACTGCATACCATGGTTTTCAGGACCTATATTAAACCTAAAGATTTTGAAGTTCATCTGTAGAGGTCTAATCCATCTACCTTTAGTATGAAATTCAGCTGTTAGCTATTTAAGACCTTGGTTATTTTAGTAAGGGAGATAAGAACAGATTATTACACTGATTCTGGCACTCCCAAAAGGAAAAAATAAACAACTTTCAAGCTGTTACCCCCCAGCTGCAGAGTGCCAGCAGTTTGAGAGAAAGCAAAGTAACCGTATTGCACTTTAAACAAACACTCACTCGTCAAGAGAACAGCATTGGCTATGATACAGAGCTCCTTCCCACTATACACTTGGCTTTACAGGTAGTCTAAAACCACAAACTACATACAGACTAGGAAAGATCCAAATCAAATCAGGATTAGATTACAGTCACAGTTTTCATTCAATATAGGTCGATTTATTTGGATGAGCTGTGGCCCCCTCCCGCCTCCCAAAAACCAAACCAGCATGAGGCAGCTCCTGGGTGAGCCTCTCCAGGGGAACATCTCTGGTTCCACACTCTGGCTGAAAGCATCACTGATTGTGCATGGTCCTCTTAAGGCCACAGTGTTACCCTACAATGTGGACACGTTTGTTTTTTGTACCCCTGCTGGGAGGGGAGCATCCTTCAGAAATTAAGGAATCCCTGAAACTATGTTTCGGAAGGTCACGCTAGTAAGGTTTAAAATAAACTTAAGGAATAAATTGCCTATGCAATTTACAAACAGGTTTTGTAACAGACAGCAACTATTTCCTCTCTTGTGCCTATTCGTTATCACAGCAAAGCTATTTCTAGCCAGGTTTTGAAAAGGAAAAGTTACATATATTTCATGTTTGGTAATGGTTTGCGTAGATGAGGTGCAAGCATGAAAAAGATCACCCATCACTAGACTTCTGTGATATCAACTGCAGCTGATACCACGTGCCGTAAGGCTGAATAGTTCTTTGCATACTCAGAACATGAGTAAGGATTCCAAATACAAAGCCATTGTATTCTACTTCAATGTTGGATACTTCCTCTGTCCAATTCTTCCCAGTCTTGAACTTCCAGTGGCTGCAGGAGACTGAAAAAAGAACAGGAATAAACAAAATGTTCTGTAAAAGCGTCATGCTGGAGACAAAAACTCAAGAAATTGGGAAAGAAGTTTTGAATGGAAACTTGTTAAATTGAACAGGTGCCAGACTGACCTTTGTGCACATTTGACACTCTGTGTGCAACAACCAAGATTAAGCTGGTAAAGCACAAAATTATGTTTTGTTCAAAGTATAGAACCAGACTGGTTTGGGTTGGAAGGGACTTTAAAGCACATCCCATTCCACCCTGTGCCATGGGCAGGGACACCTTCCACACTCTCCCAGACTGCTCCAAACCCTGTCCAGCCTAGCCTTGGACACTTCAGGGATGGGGCAGCCACAGCTTCTCTGGAAAATGTTGGATTATAAGGATAAGGAAAAGGAGAGATGAGGCCTTCACTCACTTGTGCAAATTGAGAAGGGTTGTAGAATGGTACTGCTCCTGCTGAAGGTGCCCCCGAGGGTGGAACAGCAGCAGGCTGGGAAGAGAAAAGACTGAAATTAGCCAAGGGCAGAGAGGCACTCCAGAGCCCCTCAAATGTGTTCTGCTAAGTTATACAGAGCAAATATCCACAGAATAATGCCAACAACATGGAGAGCACAGCCTATTGGAACAACTCCAGAGTGCTGGTACAGTTTGCATCCAGATCCAGAACAGGGCTGGCTTAATGCAGGAATTGGCCAAACAATGTCACATGCATCAACTGCCAATAGCTCTGCAGGTCCAAAGCATGCAAAACCAACACAAGACACCAGTGCAACTCCACTCAATTAGTACCTTCTGCCTTTGTTAGTACACCTCACGACTTGCCCCAAAATAAACATTCTATGTCAGGTTTTGCTTTATTAAGAAATATCAGAAAGGTTTGTGTCACCCCTTTGTGGCGACCCCACAGCTCTGGAACTTCCAGCAAGATGAAGCATTCCTTTAATTCCTACAGGGACTTTTGCAGATGGTTTATTACCAATTTGAGACTGGCAGCAGCAGAAAGACCAAGTTTTGCTTGTATTGAGTCTTTTTATGAGGTTTGTTTGGTTTTGTTAGAGGATTTTTTTTTGTTGTTTAAAATCAACTGATTTCTCTAGTATCCCAGAAAAAAGATGATGAAATTATGTGAATCTTTTAGGAACATAAATGAAAAGCATGCCTGGATTACATGCACTCTCATAAATTCACAAAACTGAAGACCCTGTTAGAGTGTAAAAAGGAACACTACATCATGATCTACTTTTAATGATATTTCTGTGAAATGAGGGGGAAATGACCAAAAGTAGCATTAGTATTTGAGCAAATGCAAAATAAAGAGGGGAGTGGGGAAAGTAAATAAGTTAACATAAATGAGAATGGCCAGCCACATGTACCTGATTAAAATGCTGGCTTACTTCACGTGATAATGAACTCATTGAACTAGAGCGCGAAAGCTACAAAACAGCAAGAACACACAAATACAAAAAAACACAAATAAAAAAAGTCGTCATGCATGTCACTGCCCCAAGCTTTCAGTCGTTTTATTTCATTGTCAAAGTCTCACTGCCAAAGGTTAAACCAACTTCAAGTTAAAAATAAAAACAAAGAACAAAAACAAATGTAAAGCCAGAAGTTAGTTTAAATCAAAAGGACTTCTTAAAGCACAAAATTATGTAGGTATAGAAAACATTTAGTAAGAACAAAGGTCATGTTACTCTGCCTGGCACACAGCAACTTGTTCTTCTTGTGTCTTGCACTTAATATTAGTAAATTATATGCATGCATGGAGGCAAGAAGAGACCCTTCAACTGCTACTGACATTTTACTCTGAAAAAGGCTTTTAAAAGTACTTATATAAGAAAAGGAGATCACATAATGTAGGACATGGAGGCTGAACTTCTCATATAGGCTTAGAGGTCTTTTCTGTGTAATTCTGGAGGCAGTCATATCACATCTTGGCTACTTATCAGCAACTGAATCAGTTACTTCCTGTTTTAGATGGCCCATTTTAAGACCACTACAATTAACTGTAAGAAGTCATTAATTAAATACTTTGCATCAAGCCTTACCTCGCCTGACTGGGAGCCATCAGGGTTAGGAACATGAAGTCCAGATCCAGGAGGAATGGCTGCAGGGTTTAAGTACTGAAGAGAAACAAGGCACTTCTGTTTATCATCATTACTACGAGGCTATTCCACATTTCCCTTAGAGATCCCACTGAGGCAGGACAATGTTACAGAACATCAGGCAGGTGTAACGTGCAGTGCAAAACTCTTCCCATGTTCTTGGTCCCTTTCCTGCACCCATGGAAGCTGCAGCCCTGCCAAATTAGGAAATGCAACCTCCCACTTCCATTTTCACTTGTATTTCTCTTCTCCTGCTCTTTAAGTAAAATGTTAAACCACAATCCCTACAACATCATGCTTTATGTACTGTGGCTGCAGAACTGCTGCTCAGAATTGTGAGGGGTTTGAGTCAGAACTTTGGGTTCTGCCTACAGGACATTCCCTCCAACCCACCTCTGGCTCCACAGCTGCAGCAGGGTCTGTGTTGGTTTGGTTTGCAGCTGGTGTGTGCTCTGCTCCTCCACTCCCTTCCACGGGCTGGGATTCCCCTGGAACTACAGAGCAATTAGGATTTAGCCAAACACACCCCATGAATAGCCATAAAAGCTCCCCACAATCCTATCCACACACCTGGGTTTGGAACAAACACGTTGGCAGGAATGGGCATTGGTGCCAGGGGGGCAAACAGGTCTGATGGTGCAGGAACAGCACCACTTGCCTTGGTTCCTCCTGGATTCAGGACATCCACATAACGGGCTCTGCTTCCAGCTAAACCAGAAACATGCAGAAAAACAGAAATAACCCTTGTGTTTATCATTCCTGCGTCTACTTTGAACAGTTTGCTGGTTAAAGCATCTTTCAGGATCAGGAAATAACACTCCAGGGATACAAACAGTGATACCCAAGTCCTGAGACTGTGACAGCAGTGCAGGAGCGGGGCACGAGCAAAGCCAGCAACAGCCACAGCTCCACTGAGCTGCCAACTGCTCCCAAACAACCCAGGCAAAGTCAGAACTTCTGCCTTCATATTTTATGCAGGAGAAAGTCTTCAGGTATCAGTGTTACCTGCTCTCCTGGAGAACACATTCACAGAGGCACCAGGTGGGCCTCCAGGCCCAGGGGCAGCAGCTGGAGCAGCTTTGGGAAATCCTGTTGGAGGTGGTGGAGGAGGCTTATTCTGCAATAAAACACAAAAAAATCTAATCACATCATTGGCTGATGTTGCACATTTTAATCCAAATTCAGTAAAAAGCAGCTCTTAAGAGACAAGAACAGATTAAAGAAAATTGTGTGCCAAGTACAGACTTTTGTTTTCCATTTGGAGAAATCATAAGGACTCAAGATTTTTACCTCTTCTTCTGGTTCATCCAGGTTAACCCAACGTTGTTTCTGCTCATCCCAAACAATCTAAAAGAAAATCACAGTCAAAAACAAAGAGCTCAAAGCAAGCTGCTAAAAAAGTTTAAAATAAGCATAACTTTTTTTTTTTTAAAAAAAAAACTGGTCTTAGAATAAGAAAAATCTTCAAAGTTTTACAATCATCTGTTACTCATCAAAACAATGTTCATCCGTCATCCAGGAGAATATTAGGAACAAATTCAAGTATATAAAGGTTTTTGTGGCCTTACTGATTTATTCTTGTCATCTGGCAGGTGAGCCTCATTCTTTCCTTTCCCCATCAGCCAGCGAAACCAGGTTGCACCGGTCTAAAAACAAATTAAATCTACTCAGTTAATTCTCTCCCTCTCAGTTAATTCCAGTCTCACTTTACAGGCAAGTCAAAACAAACTTTTGTGCAACAACACATTTTCTGTTAGGGACTTCAACTCTGAGCCCAGAATTGCAACTAATAAGTAGAAATAAACAGTTTAGTCAGGACTTCTTAAGTACAGTGGACCAGGAGTTACCACATTTCCTAACAATTTCCAGCTGTAGGTAGCTTTCTAACAAAGTTTACCTTTCTAGGTGCAGCCTCCTTTTTTGTCTCTTTTTTAGTGTCTTTCCCTGCAGGAGCAGAGGGAGGAGGAGAGGGTTGTTTTGCTGCAGAGTTGGATCTCTCTCGTCCCACAGAATGAGCAGAGGACTCTGAGGTTGTTCGGGACCTTCGCCCATAGCCCTGGGTGACAAACACACAGGAAAGCAAAAGCTGTCACTGCTGCAGTGATGGATCACATTCCATCCTGCTGAAAAAAATAAAAATCATTCTTTGAAAAATCCATAAACAGAACAGATCTAAAAGTTCCTACAAAATAAACCTCTTCAGATGGATCTTTGTCCTGCTGCCTGGTTACATATAAAGCCAGGACATAAATGCATAATAAACAAGCAGATAAATATCTGACACAGCATTAATTTTTTATCAAGATTTTCCACACAAAGACATTTAATCTGGTTCTTTGGGGACTTCTGAAAACCAAGCTTCAAGTCTTGCTGAAGAGCAATACAGAGCCCCCAGATCCTCTTGTGCTTGCATTGTGCTGCAATGCAGCTGAAGAAATGTGTGAAATAACAGTACCATGTTAGCCATTCTGCCATAGAAATCATCCTCTCTCTGTTCAGGGAAGGAGTTGTGTGAAGGAGACTCTGGGGCAATTCTCTGCATTCCTTAAAAAAATATTAGATTATGTTAGCAGGGACACACACCAACAAAAAACCCAATAATTAACACCAAAGCCCCCAAGCCCCACAACAGTTTTAAGGCAAGTTTTCACCAGTCAGGAGTTTTGTGCTAGAGAGAACCTGGTCTTTTAAAGAATGAGAGCTGCAATTGCTGTGATTTTTTTTCCTCTCCTGTCTGGTTTGTGTTTGTTCTAAACACAGGCCAGAGCAGGCTGAGGGATGCAACCATCAGGATGGAGCAGTTAAAGGTTCCTCACATCTCAAACTCTGCCAAATTTATGTTTCCTTCCCTCCACATGTGTCAGGCTCTGCTGTCACAGAGTTAAAACTTATCAGGGTCCTAGAAACTCATGTCCAGAGGCAGAAATCCCTGATATCTCTTGAAAACAGAACTGCACTCAGGGATTACCTATCAAGGTCTAAATTGTGATCTGCTGAGTCTGACCTCTCTTTTAAAGTAAGCCAAAAAAGCAGGATGAATACTACAACTTTCTACAGGTGTTTTTACACCATTACATGGTGTTTTTAAATTTCATTACCCAAAACTACTATTTTTTAAATACTGAGATATTTTGAACTATTCCCTGAAACACTTCATTCCCTTTCTAAGGAAGGAAAGCTGTTTATGAAGATCCCAGACCTGTTTCCAGGTTTGTCTGCTCTTCTGGCTGTGGTTCCATTTCTTGTGGTGGCCCTCCTGGGGGTAGTGTTGACCCTAAATATAGCGGGGATGGTTCAGTTCCATAGGGATTTGAAAATCCTTGAGGTGCAAAGCCAGGTCCTGGTCCAAGAGGCTGAGGAGGCACTGGGTAGAAGGGGACACTTCCCTGGTCACCAGGAGGAATCATGGCAGCTGAGCCATCAAGGACAGCCTGAGGTACTGCAGCATGAAAAAAAAAAAAACCAGAGTTAGAATTAAACAGAAATTCCAGTGTGAACCTTTTACCCTATGAATGATACAATGCAGAAGTGAAATCTCCCTGTTTCAACCAGCCTCTTAAGTGGTTTCTTGTATCAGAAACCCAAAACTTTTGTTTCATAAAGGAAATGAAACACCAACCTGAAGGCATCAGCTGCACGCTCTGCATCTGTTGAGCCATGTTGGGTAACAAGGATGCCAGCAAGGCATTTTCAGCACCTGGCCCCATGTCACGGCCACCTCCCCCCTCACACTGACTGCCACGGTCCAGCTCAGAGCTGGGAGTGCTGCATTCATAGGGAGGGGGAGTGGATCTCTCTGTGTTATAGGCTATTGCACCCTCCTGCAGGAAAAAAACAAGGTATTATTAACTGATCTGTACCACACATTCAGTTCATAACCAAGGGGACACAGAGCAAAGGAAATCCTAGGTGTGAAAACAGTTTTTTAGTGTTTAGTCAAAAAAAACCTCCCAGGTTGTCAGCCATTTATAAGCCAAGATCAACCAATAATTTGAAGGATTTATTTTTTTTAAACTGAAACACAGTTAATTAGCTTAGGGTTCAAATTTCTAGCACATCTCTTTAAATAAACAATAATTATTTCCACTCTGTTATAATCCAGCAGCACCAATCCACACACAAGATATTTTTATGGCAAGCAGATCCCCCGATTACTGCAACCTAATGAGTCCTGCAATTCTCGTGGCATTATGGTATTAAGAAAAACCTGTCTTGTATAACTTTTATTATTCTGTATTGAATCTCAGAGCACTAAAGTGTGGTAAATTCACTTGGTTTACACCATAACATTTGCAATTTAGGACATGAGGCATAAGATCACTTCCCATGTTTGTGTGATTAGTGGTGTAAACAAAACCATTTTTAAAACTGGATTTACACTAATCCTTTACAACAATTCATGCTGAAAAGCCACACCATACCTTGATCTGCCCATCCACGTGTCGAAGTGTCACTAACCAGGAGGGCTCAATCAAAGATTCCTGTTCTGGTTTTTCTTTTATCTGAGGGTCAAACAGGCGCAGCTGGGATGACATCTGAGGAAAGGAACCATTGCAAAGTGTGAGTTCACCAGCCACAGCTTCCCACCTACAATATCCAGCCACAAACACTTCATTCTTCCTCATGTTACCTGGATGAGCTGGCCAATCAGCACAGGGGAATAGTAATGTGGATCTTTGAGGACAGTTCTGGAAATCACTTCACAGTAGTGGAAGGCCTGGGCAGCAAGGCCCATCTCAGCCAGCCGACAGGCATAGATGAACTTGAAAACCTGGGGAGGCAAGCAGGACAAATAAACCCAGTGATCACAACACTCTGGGTGCTAACAAATAAAAGGCAGTCTGACATTTCAGCTGAAAGCTCAGATATCTCATTATCACATCTAAAATTAAAGGAAAAAGCATTAAATTCTCCTCTTCCACCTAATGCATCCAGTAGAAGTTGTCTATTTATCTACAGCTAGTGCCAGCAAATTCTGCTGGATTTTTCTTTTGGAATACAGAATTACAGTTTATAAAGTCAAAATTCAGGAGTTCAGGATGTAGAGATGAAAAATGTGAAAGTGAAATGACAACAGGAAAACAGCTATATGGCATTACCATCCATGAATATTTAATGGATAGTAATGCCATATTTCACTCTGTTATAACAGAGAAAATATTTGCCACACTGACTACAGCACATGAGAGATTAAAAGCATGAAATCTGCCAAAACAGAAAGCAAACCAAAACAGGAACAGCTCCTCACCTGGAAATTGGGCAAGCAGCCAGGCTGACTTCCTAGTGACTGTGCATATTCATAAGCTTCTGTTCTTTGAATGGCTTCGTTGGTGGCAAACTTTAAAAATGGCAAGCTGTTTCAAATAGGAGAAGAAAAATATTACTTGAGCTGACAATAAACACAGATCTGTCAAAGTCAGACACAAAATATCAACAACTTCTACAAGACAGGAAATCAAATAGTTATCTCAAAACCAGCTCATGAGGATAAGGGGAACAGTGCAATTCAGTCCTTCAAACTTTCATTTTTGCATTGAGAAAATTGTGTTTAAACAAAAAAAGCCAAACCTGTGATTTGATCCAATTAGGACAAGCTTTGTTGTCTTCCTTGTGTAAACTCCAAACCCAACTTGGGCCATAAGGTAACAGAAATGAGCAGCATCCAGCAGGCCTTTAGAAGCTGTAGAGAATAAAGGACAGAGCTCAGGATATTTCAGTGGCACATTCAGTGTCCTGCATTGTCTGCTTTTGCATTCAAATGTTTTCACAATAGAGACAAGCCCATATAAAACTGCTCCACTTTATATTTTATAAAGAAATGGTCTGTTTTCAAAAAAATAGGCTGAGCAATCAAAGCTTTTCCTTCATTCATCACCCTGTTCATTTCCCCAAGAGTTACCTAGAGTGTCTCCCATGGTAGCAATGGTCCTGGATTCCAAATCCACATTATTGGTCAAGTTGGATAACACCATTGCTAGATGAGGCCTCCAGTCTCCCCATTTCTCATCTCCACAGCACTAAAATTAGAAGAATTACTAGATTTAATCAGTGACTGCAGCTCTGCATGGTTAAGTGTTTCAACCTAAAAAGGACCAAAACAATTTCTCTGACATTCTGGGAAGGATTTCTGTTGGGAACTCCACTTCTCCCTGTAGCTCCCAGTGAATCTTACCGTGGATGCAGCTGGCATCCTTCCAGACATGAGCTGGTAAACAGTCTGCAGAGGGTCATTAATTGGGAGACTGTTGGCAAATCTACAGAGACATTGCAGAGAAAAACAAAACACAAATGTGGGGTGAGCAGTTAAAATGTACTTCAGCTCTCAGTGGCAATTAATCTAACCTAGCTCAAGAGAAGGAAGTGCTGTGTGAAAATACTACACTGAAGAGGAAATTACCCAGTGGATAATGTTCAAAAGTAAAACATTCCCAGTGAACTGGTTCTGTCACTCTAACATCAGTCAGTCCAAACTAGCAAAACCTCTGGATTCTCCCCAAGCCAGCTGACTTTATAACAACATTAACAGCTGAGTTTTTGCAGTTTTTTCCAAACAAGGCCACAGATAACATTGTTCACATACTCCTTAAAATGGATCAGGTGGCAGAGAACAACTTCTCAGGTCTAAATTTATAGCCAGAAGACCCCAGAATAAATAGTAACAAATGACAAATAAATACACAGGTAAAATAAAGCATAAATCATGCATGAACTACTATGGACAACCCATGATTTTGACATTCTCCACCTCATCAACAGAACAGGCAGCCAGATTCCACTAATCAAAAAGCAACCCAGTACCTGGTCATCACTCTTGCATGTGTCCTGCTGTCCATTTTGCTGGCAAGGAGCAGAGCATGACCCCACAAACCATGCTTCATGGCAGACTCCAAAGCATCCTAATAAAGACACAAATTAGTATCCTGGGAATAGTTTCACATATTACTCATAAAAACCAGTTTTACAGTAGTAATTTGTGATCAAATCAAAATATGTTTAGATAAAAGCCAACACACTATACTTTTGCTTTAGATTATGAACTGTAGGGTATAAATTTCTGTATCAGTGTAATACAGTGCCATGAAATATTACATGCACTACAAAAGTTACAAAAATTAGTAGGAGCACAGGCACTCACTTTCTTACGGCCATAAAGCAGCAACTCCCTGAATCTCTCAGTCTCCTTCTCAAAACTGTCAACTGTGGTTAGCAGATTATCAGTGAGAAACGAGAGCTGGGCTTCACCAGATTCCTCTTCCACTTGTTCCAAAGCCTCATTAGTGAAATCAATCAAATTTGCCTCATTAGGGGACTTCCCAGGGAGCCACACTGTTTTATGATCTCGGAGCAGAAGTTCAGCCAGGTCTGTTCCCACAACAGTCTGTGTGTGTGGAGAGAAAAGGAAAATTGAAAAATCTGTTATTTCAACACTGCCTGCATTTTATTTGGCACTTCAACAGCAGTAAGAGATTATCAGCACCTCTGAGCAGCTGAGGCTGAGTGCCCAGTTTACACTTCCTTCAGTCTGTGACATATTCTAAGATCAGTGACTAGAACACATATTCCTGATCTTTGCACAAAAACTAATTGTGTACAAAATACTTTAGGATAGATTAAAAACTCCAGCAGTGAGACATACCCCATTCTGCCTGCACAACAGCACAATAAGGTCCCAAAGAAGACTTGCAGATTCTTTGTCAATTAAATTTTCATTCTTAAAGCATTGTGCAGCTTTACTTTGTGCAAAATTAATAACATCCACTTTATGGGTCTCATCCCTGAAAAAAAAAAAAAAGAAGAAAGTTTTTAATGAGACAAATGTAAACACTCAGGTCATTATTTGTGATTAGTCTGAAGAATAGATTTAAAGCTCATGTATTATTTAAGCAGGTGAAAAGCCACAAATATTTTAAGTCAGTTTAAATCCCGTAATTTGCAATGAAGAAATAATTTCTCAATGTATGAAAATTATTTCTGAAAAGTGTAGGAACATACTTAGCAAGAGGACCAGGAAAGGCTCTCATCTCTTCTTGCTCTGGAGAATGTTGTAACATAGTCTAAAACACAAATATAATCCATAAGAAATTCTTGTAACTCTAAATTTTGCTTTTTACTGAAAAAACCCCCAGAGCTGAACATGATCCATCATGTAATCAAAGCAAAATAAAAAGAGTGACTGTGTCACAACCTGCACAAAGATGATAAATTATGAAAGCTACTTTACATTTAAGTTACTCTGTACATCATCCTGAACAAAATTATAAGGAGCTGGATGATCTCATCATGACTAAATCATCTCTCAGAGGAAAGGAACTTTTAAATTTACTATTTTACTTATGATTACAGCCCAAACAGATAAAGACATGCACTGACATAAAAAAAGGAGAATTCAGGAAGTTACAGATTCAAGTTCCCCACTCCCCTTCCAAAATAAAGACCTTTACTCCATTCCATCCCACTTTTCCTTCCAAACTTTACCTCCATGCTGTGGATTTCAACCAGAGCTGGCTGACCCTCAGAAGGCAGGTTTGGCAGTGCTTTTATTAAGAAACCTCCAGGCCCAAACCTGGCACAGATATGAGGCACTGAAAATTTCTCAGGTGTTGAGGGCCTTAAAGGTGCTGAAATGGGAAGAAAAGATAAAATAAGAACAGGTAACCTGTCCTGAAACTAAGTAAATTTGCTGATGCATTTACTCAATTCAATAATCCTGCAGTGTTAGTGGAAAACACCCTGTTATTGAATTTGGCTGAACTTTGTAAGAAACAATCAACTCCTTTATAATCCCAAAGTCCCAAACCTGAAGATTTGCAGTAACTAGAACAAAACTAGACTCCAGAACTTCAAAATCCAGTTATTTTTTTCAATGCAGGGGCTTTGCTTGTCTGTATCAGACACACTCCTGTCATCACTGTACAAACATTTAACACACCTTCAAAGAGCTAAACAGACATCAACACTTTGGCAAAGCTTTTCCAGGGAAAGTGTTTTGTATCTATAGCACAATGATTCCCCTCACTCCCCAGTGTGTCCATACCTTGTTCCACAGCTGACCAGCCCGTTTCAGCAGGGTAGCCATAGTCTGTGAAAGGCTGCTGTCCATCAAAGCTGGGATCATAGCCTCCATAGGGGTACTCTGCGTGGAGCGGCACTGCCTGCACAGGGGTTTCATAGGCATTACCTGTTAGATCCTGGCTGCTCCTGTAGAGCTGGCTCTAGGCAGATCAGAGCACTGAGGGTTAGCTGGAGTTACACACAGCAAGCAGCACAGCAGGCACTGAGCATCCCTGCCTGACAGCTTCCATTCTTGTGCAACAGGTTACTGCACCGCTGCCTTGCAGAAAGCCACCCTGTGAGACTCTTCTGTGCAGATAATAATTATCTTTGTCTTCTTCCCCAGTGGTTTTACCATCATTTGATCTGTTCACATTCAATTCTCTTACAACAGAATTTCTATGTGCTTGTGTGAAAAGATTATAGCACGAGTTCTGCTACCAACAGCTGTGGGTCAGAATAAATGTTCACCTCTGCTGTAACAGACAGAAAATCCCAATTGAAAAACCCTAACAAATGCCAAATGACATCAGGTGCCTAAAGATTAATGCCTAAATTATTTCCAATACTACTCCAAACATTACTAAATGAATTGGAATTCAGACTGGAAAAGTACCTAAACTTCCAAGAAACATGATGAACCAACTACAGGTAAAATGACCCATTACATGAGCAAAAACCATGCCTCAAAAACTAGCCAAATATTCTCTGGGGTTTTCATGTATCTGTATTTGTGGTGTAAGTGGATGAGTAAACAGTTAGCTTTGGTTTTTGCTTTTAAAGTCAAAATTATACAAATATGGAATTAGTCCTTTAATACATCCCAAGTTCAGTAACACAGCCAAGCTTGTGATGAGAAAAATGACATGACACAAAGCCAGGCACACTGTCCACTACAGCCAAGCACAGGCAAGGCAATGTTCTCACAAACAGCAAATGGATTCAGTAGAGGAAATCTTCCATTTTTGTCTGTGTGGCAACTTGCACAGCCAAGTGCTGATTTTGGTTAAAGTTCTCTTGACAACTGTGACAAACATTAAGTTCAAAACTACATTACAAAACAGCCTCAGCTTACGAAAGCTCTCAAAACACACATCTCCCGTGCTAAGCCCTGAAATATTCTCTTATTTTCTAATGCTTCACGCAGCCCCACGAGAGCAGGCGGCAGGCTGGTGTGTGCAGCTGGAGCTGACCTGCTGAGAGCGGGAGCTGAAGCTGCTGTGGTGGCTGTGGAGGCTGCGGGAGCTGCGCAGGCTGTGCCCGGAGTGCTCGCTGTGCACGCTGCGCCGCTCAAACTCGTCCCCGTAGGGATCCCGCTGCGGCTCCGCCTCGTCGTCAAAGCTGCCGGTGAAACGGGGATCGTACCTCCAGTTGTCCTCGTATCGCTCGTTCCTGAGGGACAGAGAGAGCAGCAATCGGCTCAGCCACCCATGGGCCTGGGGGAGGTGGCTGTCAGGAAAACTGGACCTCACTCCAGAAGGGCTCTCAAATCGCTGCCTACACTGAGGTTGCTGTTACAGTAAATAAACTGACATTCCTTCACGGAGTTCATCCAGATTATTCAAGATCAAGACCAACATCACACTCAGAGTGTGTTCTAAAAACCCACAGAATGTTCAACTGCTCTAAAAACGAGTGCTGCCACCTTCAATTCTTCTCTCAGAGTGATGTGACAGCTCATCTGGTTTCCCTCAATGACCTATGTTAAAGCTACAGAAAGAACTAGCCAACACTGTGAAATATGTGTAACAGTGCATTTTAATAGCCTGTCCCAGAGAATCTGCAGCCCCAGCTCTGCAAAGAGCACTGGGAGAACGTGGATTGACTGGACAAACCTGCTGCCATATGGATATGCTTCTCTCTTCTGGTAAGGGTTGTGTTCAGCATCATACCAGTACCTCTGGTCATAACTTCTTGGGTCTCTGTACCTGGGGTCATATGGGTACCGTTCCCAGCGACTTGGATCTTTGGAAAAGAAAAGGAAATGGTTCAGACATTGGTAGTTTTGGGCTGTAGTCTTTTTCTACTCCTTTCTCTTTAATTACAAGCTGGTTTGGTCCTGAAGCACAGAGCAAAGCCAAAGCAATCTACTTAAAGCTACATAAATATGTCCACTCCTTTTTAGGTTTAAAAAAAGCTTAAAAAGTCAACTTCACACCTTTCAGGGAAACATGGCTGTTACAGTTAGTTACTCTTGAGGGGTCAATGTTTGCCATCAGATCTTTTCTAACACCTTTAAAACTCAATCCTACTATTTGTTATGACATTCACAGAATCTCTGTGATCAGTCTGCAGAGTGCCAAGCAAAACATCTCAGGATGTGGACAGATGTTGCTTAAAACCCTCCCAGGCACTACACAAGCAATTACCTCCAGACTCCCAATGCCAGCATGTCTCAGTGAGCACTCAGATAATGATGGACAAAACCAAAATCCAGTTGGGAGTCAACTTCTGTTTACACCCACCTAAAATTCACTTTACAGGTTTGCCTTCAGGTCACACACCAAGGACACACCCCAGTGAAAGGCAGCCTTGCAACACATGGAATAAAACTCTTCTGTACCCTTACAATGGAGTGTTTGCACAAAGGAAAGGCAAACTGAAGGCTGAAGTGAGGAAAATCTATGGAAAAAAAAATCAGAGCTCTTTTGGACACCTTACCTCCATAATCATAAGAGTTTGGGTAATAGGCTGAATAATAATCACTCCATCCACCTTTTCCATAATAATCTTCTGTATAGCCTTGCCTGAAAGAAAGCACACAAGTATAAAAAGAGTTGTTATTCCTCCTTAATCTCTTCTAAATTCAGCAGGAGGTAGGAAAAGCTCTATGCCACAATTGATTATGCAGAGTTGCATAGTTAAAATAAGGCATTTCCAAGAAACCAAGGAATCATAAAATTAAGGCTTTACAACCCAATATACCACTAAATTGTTGTGTGCCATCAAAAGCTGACAGTCCTTAGCATACAATAATTTAGTGGCTTTATAAACTGCTTTGGTGGTAAGTTTAATTACTTACAGACAATTAAACAAAAAACTACTGCTATAATTAGTATCCTTTGAACTGTCAACAGAGAAGTCGATAATTTAACGATTAATTAAGAAATAATAGCTCGTCCAAATTCAACAGTGTTTTATTATACATCTTATGATGAAGAAAATACTCATTTACAGAGCTGATTGTCCAAACAAGCACAAAAATCTGGCTAAAAACAGCACAGCAAAGTAAAAGTCAGTGCATAGAAAAAGATGATTTCTTCTGATTAAAGAAGAAAGATGTGGCCATTATTTGAAATACCATGAGCCTTCATTATACAACATTTTCAAGTCATCATCCTAGAATTTCTGAAAAAAGCCAGAGGATGAATGTTAGATGAAAAATGCAGTATGTATGTGGATACATAAATGTATATACATGTATACATCCATGTCTGTTTGTACCTACACAGGTGCACAAATCTCACAAACACACCTGTGCATACACACAGCAGGTGAAGATATTTAATGCCAGTGTGGAGTGATGGAAACTTCCACATTTCCTTACAACTGGTCCTACAAGTGGGAGTGCAAACCCCAAAGTGGCCCAGCGAGCCCAGGAGTGTGGGAAGTCTGTTAACTCAGCACTCACTCTACAGAGGAGGAGCTCTGATCTTATCGGATCAGGTTTAGCCACCCAACCAGTCTCCCCAGTCTCCTCCAGAGAGATCTTATTCCTTTCTCCAAGCAGAGTTTAAAAAGCTGCATCACCACCAGAGAACATGCAGGGCAGTTTCACACACCCAGAGCTCTGCAGCTCCACACCACAGCCCCTGTCTGGCTGCACTGGCACTCACATCAGCCCTGACACAGCCACTTCTAACAGGCTTTGATCTGCCCCCTGCCACGTACAGAAACTTCAACCCCTTCTAAAAATAGTACCTCAGGAGAGTACACAACAGGAAGTGCTACTAGAGGTTATCATCTCATTTCAAGAGCTCACAGCACACTTAAATTCACTTAAGAAAATGGTAAAAGTCATCACATGGAGCTACAGCCATTGTTCTGTTCTCCTCAAGACCAAAATACATCTATAATCTTCTGGAGATGGTAAACAAAATGTTATATTTGTAATTTGATCACTGCTCCATGAGTGAACAACCAACAGACAAACATTACAAAGGGTTTAATCATTTCCAGACAGGTAACAGGAGCTTCTCTGTTAGAAACTGCAAACCCCTCAGCAGGTAACAAAAGTAATATTTTGTCATTAATTTGAAGTTCATACAAAGAACTTACACAATTATCATGAGAAAGCAGCAATCTCCTCAAGGTAATTTGCTCTTTCTGCTTGAGTAGAGATTTAATCCTGCTTTTATTTAACATTTTCAAGTAGCATCTAAACACATTGCTCCCCTCTCTCAAATGTCTTTATTTTGTATTGATCACACAGATCAAGACTTTTAAGCTTCCCTAATCAAAACCTGCAGTGAAATGGGTGGGTGGGACATGTCCACACAGCACCTCTGCCACCCAGACCACATTCTGAGCGCTTTGTGAGGAAAGCTTATCCACAGCTGAGGGAACTGTCACACAAATGGACCTCACACAGTACCAGGATGTTGTCACCTGACTCCCCACTCTCTTCTGAGCACCTGAACCACTGTGTATCCATGGTGCTTGCAAAGCAAATCCCACCCAATGTGCAGAAGTGCCATTCATTAACAGAATGAGGGGCCCCTGCTTAAGTGCAAAGCAGAAAATAAATGAGTATTGATTATAACCCCATGGCCTGTGCTGCCCTTGCACAGCAAACATCAGCACTGAGGCTATCACAGGGACTTCCTGCCTGGCAGAAACACCAACAACCCCCAAAGAACTGAATGAAAGGAATAACAAGCAAGAGAAAAGGCTGGGGAACCGTATCCTTTCCAGACATGCCATTTGATACCGTCCATCCCTAGGGCAGCACACAAAGAGCTTTTGAATTCCTCCCTGTGGTTTATGCTGTAAAACCTGGACAGGCACCACTACACTCCGTGCTTTGGGGTATCCAAACCTTGGCTCAGCTGAGGAATTACACACCTGGAGGCAGGTCTGTCAGAGCAGTGGCTGGCCCTGGAGCTGGGCCGCTCGGGCTCGGGGTAGCGGTAACTGCCGGGCTCCGCGTAGGCAGCGCTGTCGTAGTGCCGGTACCGCGGGTCGTACTGCCCATAGCTGTCCTCCTGCAAAAGCACAGGCAAGGCAAGAGGCTTCACATCTCCAAAATTAACAGTTCAAACAAAAAAAAATCACCATTCACAACTCCAAAATCAACAGTTCAAACCAAAAAACATCACCCTTCACACCGCAGCAGTGACACCTGAAGAGATGAAGGTTAATAAACTACAGTTAACTTTCATTACTTTTTGTGGCAGAAGTTATAGTCAAGTTATTAATATCCTGAATTTAAGGGGAAAAAACCCATTATGTCTGGACTAAAGGCACTTCAACCTCTCTACTAAACCATCAATAATTCAGGCAGCAGATACGAACCAAGTTTGAGCACCTGGACTGCCAACTTTTTCTAAAGAACCAAACAAATTGCCATGAGCTGACATCTGTGCCAACTGGAATTGCTATCAGCAACTACTTAAGTTTCCATAATCTTTGCAGTGTCAGTTTTGTTACTGCTGTCTGGATTTTCCCTACACTTAAACACTTAACATGAATTCTCTGCTGAATGTTGATCGTGACACGACCGTTTAAATTCATAACTCAAAAATGAAAATGAATAATACATACTAAGGGGGAAGACAGGGAAAAATAGAAACTTACCATGTAATAAAGGTGAGCTGCTGTCCTGGGGTCTGCAGGAGGATAAGGTGGTGGATATGGAGCCTGGTAAGCATCGTAAGGATGTCTGTAGTAGTAGTAATGGTTCTGGGGTGGACCAAAGGCTTCCTGAGGGGTCTGAGGAGGGGGTGGACGCTGCAGGTCTTGCTGCCCGTTGGGTGGGACTGCCTGAGCAGAGGTGGCAGGAGGGGCTGGGGCAGCTGGAGCACCTGGAGGCTGTTCTGACACCGATGGCTTCCCGGGACTCGTCTGGTCGTACCTTGGCTGGGCTGAACCTGCCTCCTGAGGCCCCCCAGGCTGGGGACGGTTACCCAGCACCTGGCTCTCCCCCTGCTGCATGGCTTTAGCCCCTGTGGAAATCTGGGACTCTGGAGGAACTGAGGACTGCCCAGATGTTGGCGGCTGCATTTGAGCTGCTTGCGTTTGTGGTTGGGGCGGCAGCGCTCCCTGTGCAGCTCGGTCTGCTGCAGCCTGGTGCTGTACATCTTTTGTCACCTGTTGATAGAAATGTTGCTTGTCAGGCACCTCGGGACGCACCTGAGCAGCACCACTGGCTGTCTGTTGGACTGGAGCACCAGAAGGTGACTGGTTGTGCACCTGGACAGAATTACTTGTGCTGCTTTTCTCCAACGTCCGTGACACTGTGAAGTCGAGCGCTCCAGCAGCTTCTTTGCTACTTGATTGATTTGCAGAATTATTAGCCTGTGCTATGGAATTAACAGGGGGGACTAGGCCACTTCCACCTCCACTAGGAAGATTTGTCCCAGGAGAAACAGACGAGTTAGACCCTGGCTTGCTAGCAAATTCAGGAACAAGGCCTTCCATATTAACATTCTTTTGCCCTTCTGGACTCAAATTAAGAGGAGTTTTCATAAGCAAGTTTGCAGGCTGATTAGAAGCAGCATCAGAAGAATGAACAGGACTTTGTAATAAATTATGTTTTAACAGATTAGTATTTGGAAGTGCATTAACTAAGAGAGATCCAACTTGCATCACAGGTAACGGCATGTTTTCCCCACCAGCATGTGAAGTTTGGGGACCCATCGCAGGCTTGTCCCCAACTCCAGAGTCCTTCATTGGCTGATTGTTTTCATTGTTGCTTAGCTGATTAGATAGAGAAATAGAAAAATTAATTGGCTGAGCCAAGTTATAGCTTTGATTAGGCTGAGCAATCAGGATAGGCTGATTTTGCAAAGACTCTGTAGGTGGAGAAGACAATAAACTTGCATAACCAGAACTTGCCTGAGACTGAAGTGCTTCCTCTTCTCCCATTTTGGGAGGATTCTCAAGATTTTCAAAAGTTATATTTCCATCCTGGGAGTGCTGCACAGCAATAGTCCCTGGTTTACATGGCTGCTGATTAGACAGGCCTTCTTCTGGTGGCTGAATGACTTCCACAGTCTGCTTGGCAGGCACATACACTGCAGGAGCAGCGGGAGCTAGGAGAACATTTCCCCCAAAATTTGGTAACTCATTGTGAGCCCATAAAGTTGTTGCTGGGCTATCACACTTCTTAACTGCTCCCTGAGCTCTGGTTGAGGACCGTCTCTCAGATACTGATTGTATATTTTCCACAACAGGTCCAGAGTGCAGCGTATTTCCAGCTTCCCCAGCGCCTGCCAGAGGCCCTGGGTGTACCTGAGGCATGTAAATTGTTTCCAGATTATCTGGTGGCTGTTCAAGATTGCCAGGAGATGCAGCAGGCACTGCTGTGTTCTTCTTGATATTCTTTTGGTTTGAGTGGTTCTCTCTTAATTCAACCACCATCTTTGCTTGGTCAATCTCTGCAGGTTTTATACCAATGCCATGGGACCTCACAGGTTCAAAAGAACTATTTGCACTTGTCTGAAACACTCCTGTAGGCTTAGGAGGACTTGGAGTGGGAGGCTGGGATAGATTGCCATGGTAGTTCTTGCTCAGGTTGAGCTCACCTGAATCACCTCCCAGAGGAGAGGAGTCAATCTGTTTGAAGAAGCTGGCAGAGGACTCCTCATCAGGCTTCCCAATTTCCTGCTGGATAAAGGTACCGCCTTGCTCTGGGGGCCGTGCTGAGCTGGAGGTGCTCCTGTGGCTGATGCTGCTGTAGTTGGAGGAGACGCTGTCTGGTCGCACAGGGTGAGGTAAGGAATCAGGTGCCTCCAGGTTTGGTCCTCCTTCAGCATGGCTCACAGCAGAGTTCTTGGGAAGCATCTGACCCGAGAAGGATCCGTACCTGTACGGATCGGGACCAGCAGCAGGGGATGAAGCACTGATGTTCTGTGGTTCGCTTGGCAGCACTTCCTGATTCTGAATGCACTCCAGGTTCTCCACGTTTTCATACTGGGACCCAGCAGCTGTGTCACCTATCTGTGCCTTGTCATCACCAGCAAACACAGAGTGCTTAGCAGCTTGTGCCTCCTGATGGCTGATGAGTTTAGGGAAGTACTGGACATCCATTCCTTTCTGTACCATCTCACCAGCTGAACCTGTACCCAGCTGTGCCTGAGAGAGAATATTGGTTGCCACCGGCTGAGGATGCACAGGCTGGTAATACAGGGAGGCTGAATTTTGCTGACAGGCATCAAACTCTGTCTTCTCCATTACGTATTGTTTTTCAGATGAAAGTATTTCTTCATTTTCTGCCTCATCTCCTTTGAAAAACATGGAGAGGGTTCCTGGATCTCGATCTGTGGGAATAGATCTATTTGATGTTTCAGACATAGCTGGAGACTGGTTTTTGGGGTTGTTTTCCTGAGCTGTGGGAAGGACAAAACCGGAGTCTTGCAAAGGTGGCTGTGGGTAAAACTGTTCCTGGTAAGGTTGGCTTGACCAAGGGTTAGTCATTTCTGTGTTCTGCCTAAACACATACCCAGGCTGGATGCTGTTCATGTGATGACTGCTGTTTGCAGGGCCATTTCTGCCATTCTTCTCACAACCAGCGGATAACGGCGCCTGCACGATGTTCTGTGGAATACCTTGGTGTCCAGGACCCTGCGGGACATTCGTGTGTGGAGGAGGGTGAGAAGTGCTGATAGAAGGCTGAGAACTGTTATGAACGTCAGTCTGAGGAGACGGCTCAGGATAGGGCACAAAATTCCGAACTGGAGACTGCAGATTCCCTGGGACAGGCCTCCACTGGGGCCCAGGCTGCTGAGGAGGTGGTGGGAATAGTGCTGCCGTGTTGGGTGCTGCAGCTGCATCATTTGGATCTCTGCCAACATCCTGTCTAGCTCCAGGTTTGCTCGCTGCAGACACCATTCCAGGATGCACACTGAAAGCATTTTCCACTGCTGCTCCTGGGTTATAATGCAAGGGCACTGCAGGCCCACGGAGTCCGAGCTCGGCGTTGGGATGCCCTTCTGCAGCACTATTTATAACATACCCCAGGGACGGAGAAGGAACTGGAACATTAGAAAAGGTACTGGTGCTTATCCCTGCCTGAGACACAGGAGCTGGCAGAGCCGTGTGTGGTCCATGAGGGCCGTCCCCGGCCCGGGCGGGCGGATGTAGCAGGGCCGGCTGCGGGAACGCGGCTGCGCTGCCCTTGGATGGATTTTCCAAGGGGGAGCCCTGCGGGGTTTGCCTGCCGAAGGCAAACGGGTCTGTCACGGGCTGCACCGGCGCGGCTGCGGCGTTGGCCCGTTTGCTGAGCGGGCTGTTCCTCCAGTACATGTTGCGAGCCACGCCGGCGGGAGGAGGAGGAGCCGCCCCCGCAGGGACGGGCTGCGGTGGCTGCTGCATGGTGGCCTTCTGGCAGGGTCACACGGTGACAAACCGCCCGAGGAGGCAGCAGAGAGATTGCTTCTTCTGCCCTGCTGAGACAACACAGGTACAAGTCAGTTCCCTTTCTCACTATATGAGCAGCACTTAAGCAACTTTTATTTTACTTGAAGGATTTGAAGAGGAAAATATCTCCCTTTTCTTCAGAACAAGTAAGGAACTGACACACTCCATTGTATTTCTAAATCCAGGTCTGGCATTAATGAAGTGTAAGGCTGTGTGGTATCAATGCACGTTATTTAACAA
The DNA here is from genome assembly GCA_013396995.1 of Dicaeum eximium. NCBI lineage: Eukaryota > Metazoa > Chordata > Aves > Passeriformes > Dicaeidae > Dicaeum > Dicaeum eximium. The sequence goes on along the minus strand of VWZP01004917.1, from coordinate 321,259 downwards.
TTCTATTAAATATATCCAAGTAAGACTAATGAAACACAGTTTCAGACCTGTACTAGTGTCAAAGACTCCAGTGGTATCCCACTGTTACATTTCCCAGAAATATGCATCACAGACAGGACAGTAACCAGCCTGGAACAGAGCCTGCAGCACCATGCCCTGCTCGATTTAATTATCAAGAGTTGAGGAGTCATTTTCTAACTCTAATTCTGTTAGAGGTGATCTTTAGCCCTGCTGCACTGGCACTCCATGTGAATGCACCTTTTCACAGGTAAGATGAGAAGCATCCCAAGAAGGAATTCATCAGATGTTATCACCCTCAACAGTCCACTTTTGGTTTAACCAAGAAAACATCCTGTGGCACTGTATTGTTATTTATTTTGAGAAAGGCAACTACATTTTCATCACAAACATTCTGTCTTCTAGATGAATGCTGCATAGCAAAAGTGCATTTAAGAATAGAAAAACAACCAACTACCCCCACCTATCAATGACCATTCTCACTTTAACACCAGTGGGACTTTGGCACAGGATCAGGGTTACAGCTGCACCTCAGGGTGGAAAGGACATGCTCGGAAGTAATCCAACCCCAACTCCAAACAATACCAGGCAGGAATCTGCTACACAGGAAGTTCAGTCAATTCATCAGCGTGCTTTTTTCAATTTTATCACCTCTTAACAATCTGGGGAGGATGGAGGCTGACAAACCGGAGGAATTCATCAATACTTGTTCAGTGGAGCTCAGCGAAGCCTCAGCAGCATATGATAATCTTGTTTTCTCTTAGTGCACAATAAATATTGTTTACAATATGCAGAGTGAAGTACCCACAGCAATTGCTCCACACCAGATGCACTTCTGCTTATAAAAGAAAAAAGCTGTGCAATTCTTATTTGGATTTCTTCTAAGATTCAGCATCTTGTCAATAAGAGTAATAAAATGGGAAGCCAGAAAAGTCAGATGGTTGTAATCAGGACAAAACTGTAATAGTTTTAGAGAGGTCCAAATGCAAAGCACTTCTGGTTTCTTGTTATCAAAAATACTACATGTATTTCATAAAGATTTATAGCTAAAAAATTCCAATAAAAAGCACACTAAAGTACCACAGTATACACAGCCTTCACTGGACATCAGCACAACTTCTCCTAAATAAAAATGTCTCCAAGAGCCCTGTGTAATCCAGGTCCCTCTTTCAGAGTTAAGACACTCTCAATTTCTCCCCCATATCCATACATTCCACAGCCATATCTAGAGTTAAGAGTCCATAAATTTGTGTTTCATTAAGATGGGAAGGACACCACAAACCAGATTTCAACAGAAGCATTAGAGCTCCATCACTTTCACGCATTACTCCCATGTGCCTTCACCACTCCTTTTAAAGCACAGCTGCTGAATTCCATCAAGGAATGCTTACAAAAAGGTTTCAGGACTTTGCAATCTTTTCTCCTGTTACAATCCTGAGGTGAAGGTTTTCCAGCTGGCCATGCTTACCAGCCTTGCTGCCAACCACATTTCCAGGAAATCCTGCCTAAATACCCATCCCAATTTCCACATGCTTCAGGAACCTCTGGCTGTTCTGAGCATTCTCATTTCTTTTTCATCGTGTTATTTGTTGTATTAACCAGACTTTAAAAACTCCTCTCTGCCCTGCAAATAAAATCACAGGTTTATATAACATACTTTGGCTTAGGGAGGGAAAAAGCTAATTAAACCATCTGCCAAAGCATTTATGTCCTGGAAAGCATAAACTTCATTGACCAAAATATTGGTATCTACTAAATAGCTGTTTTTCATAGAAAAGTTGTTTCTGAAATACAGCTGAGCACAAAAGCCAACTTAAATACCCACTTCCAAATGTCTAATGTGGACTTTACTCCTTGCAGTGTCTTATTAAAAAAAAATCCTTACACTTTGCCATATTTTTGTAACAAGCAGTACCAGTAATTGGCTAATAAAAATAAGTGTAAAGTCCTGCTTTGAGGCAGAAGTTGCCATTCCTCTAACAGGATCTTTGATGGTGCATGACAGAGGTTCAATACGAGGGATCAGCTTCCTCAGAAGCAAAGTTAATATTAACAGACTGCACACAGTAGTAAAAGCAAGCAAGATTTGAGGAACTGAGTCCAAATACAATGAACGTGCCCATGTCAAGTAATTTAAACAGAAGATAACTCAGTGCTACTGATCCTCCCTTGTGCCTCATCCTGGATTAACAGAAATGCTGATTTTAAGGAATTTAGAAGTAACTACACAAGCTAAGAGCAATCCATCTCTGCTGTATCTAGTTTGGAAATGCTTAACTTTCAGCTGGTTTATTAAATTATAAATTGAAGCAGAGCAGCCTGCTAAACATGAGTCACCAGGGGTAACAATTGCAGAAGGTGTTTCCAGGCGTACCAAAAAAACATTGCCAAAGAGGAAAAAAAGATTAAAGCCTTCTAGACAAAGCCATAAAGTTAATTTCACCTGATGAGCTCTATAGCTTCATCTATAAAGAAATAATTTCTTTAGGGGTGATTAATTTAAACCTAGCTAAATAAATTACTCTTAAACAGAATAACTATGGCCATAAAGGAGGTTACAGAGGGCTAATATTGACTCTCATCCTTACACATGAAACAAACAATAAATAACGTGTTCACATACAGAGATTCCTAGTAAGAACAAAGTGACCAAAACCAACCAAAAAACCAAAAACAACTCACTGCAACCTCAAATACAGGAACAGCTGGAAAAGGAGATTTGCAGCTTTAAAATCAGCAACCACTTTTTCAGTTTTATCTCATGTTGACAGCTGCACATCTGCACGCATGTGGGTGACAGATTGAACACATTCTACATCATTGGCGCTCCCCACAGATTCCTACCGGGCTTTTCCTAAACAGCAGCCAGAGTTACAAATGTTATCCTGTTAAAATGTGGCAGCAGGACAAGGGGGAACGGCTTTAAACAGGCACAGGGCAGGTTTAATGAGACATCAGGGAGAAATCCTTCTCTGTGAGGGTGGGGATGCCCAGGGCAGCTGTGACTGCCCCTGGATCCCTGGAATGTCCCAGGCCAGGCTGGACAGGGCTTAGAGCAGCCTGGGACAGTGGAAGGTGTCCCTGCCATGGGACGCGGCGGAATTTGATGATTTTTAAGCTCCCTTCCAACCCAAACCAGTCTGTGACCCCACGAAAACAGCGCTTGGGGAATGAAAAGCACAGAAGCAGCACAGAGCGTTCCCGTTTGCTCCCAAAGGAGCCCGGCTGCCGGTTCTTCACCGCAGCGGGTACCGGGGCTCCGGGGCAGCCGCGCTCCTGAGTCAGCACCAGTTGCACAGCCTGTGGCACCTGACAGCTCGGAAAAACAGCCCTGACCTGGGACCAGCGCCGTGCCTGTCAAAGGGGACACGTGACAGCCCTTCTCCCTCCCGCACCGCACGGAACAGCCTGCGGAGCCCCGCAGCGTCCCGGCCCCGCCGCCCCAGAACCGCCCCGAGCAGCCCAAACCCTGCGGGAACCGCGGGCAGCGCAGCCCCGCGACTGCGGCAGCGCCTTCGCCCCTCCTTGCGGCACCGCAGCGCGTCCCGGCGGGGTTCGTGGCCGAGCCCGGCGCTGCGGGACCCGCCGGCTCCCTGCGCTGCCACAGCCCTGAGGCCCGCGCTGAGGCACGCCGGGGTGGGCACCGGGGATACCGGGCCCGCACCTCAGGCCCGGCGCTCCTCACGCAGCCCACCCGGGACCCGCGGCCCTCTCTCCGGGCGCGCCCCGCGGTACCTGGCAGCCCCCGCCGGCCGAGGCCCCTCAGCAGCGGGCGCGGGCGCCGCCGCCCCTCGCGGCCCCAGCACCGGCCGCCGCCATCTTGGCACATCCGGCTCGGGGTTCCGCCGCCGCCGACGTGTCACGGCGCGGCGCGCGATGACGTCACGGCGGCGCGCGCAGCCGGCGGTGTTGCTGTTGGGCGGCGAGACGGCCCGCGGGTTCGAGTCCCGGCTGGGGCGGCTGCGGGATCCAAAGCCGCGGGTTCGAGTCCCGTTCGGGGCGCCTCGTCCCGGTGCCGCCCCTGTGCCGCCGCGGTCTCGCCCGAGGCCGGGGAGCGGCGGAGCGCCGCCCCGAGCGGGTTCCGTGGAGGTCCCGGTGCCCTCGGTGGGCCGGTGCGGGTGCAGTGGCGCGGGCGGCCGCCAGGGCGGGACAGAGCTCCGCCGGTCCGGTGCCGGTCCCGGGGAGCCGCTGCCCATCGCGGGCCGGGGGCTCCCCGGGATGCTGGAACGGAGAAATCCGCGTTTACAGACACGGGAAAGGAGAATCTGCCTCGCAGAGCCAAGCTGTGACCCGCTGCAGAGCGAGATCCTGTCCTGCACCTCCGTGGGGGCCTAATTAGGAAAGGCACATTAATTGGGGAAGGCTGGGGGGTGCCCATGTCCAAAAGCAGCAGTATCAGAAACGAATCCCAGAATCCTTAAGGCAGAAAAAGCCCTCCAAGATTACCGAGGACCGTGCTCACCACTAAACCCCATCCCCAAGTGCCACATCCACGTGCCCTATTGAACACTCCAGGGATGATCATTCCAGCACCTTTCCAAGGCTTAACTACCTGTTCTGCTATGAAATTTCCCCCAAATAGCCAATCTCAGCCTCTCCTGGCACAAATCGAGGCTGTTTCCTCTCATCCTGTCCCTTGTTCCATGGGAACCTCACCTGTGTCCATGCTCCTGTCAGGGTGCTGTGGACAGGGTGGAATGAGAAGATGGACAAGGTGGAATGAGACGATGGACAGGGTGGAATGAGAAGATGGACAAGGTGGAATGAGACGATGGACAGGGTGGAATGAGAAGATGGACAGGGTGGAATGAGAAGATGGACAAGGTGGAATGAGACGATGGACAAGGAGAATGAGAAGATGGACAAGGTGGAATGAGACGATGGACAAGGTGGAATGAGCAGATTTTGAAGGTCCCATCCAACCCACATCAGTCTGTGACTCTGTAAAAAACAGCTCTTTGGGAACCCAAAGTGCAGAAGCAGCACAAATCATTCCCTCCTGAGCCTCCTCTAATCCAGGCTGAGCCCCCCAGCCTCTCCTGGCGCTCCAGACCCTTCCTCAGCTTGCTGGCTCTGTGAGTTGCAGCTTTATTTTACACAAACACGAAGCTTTTTTTCCAGGGGGACACCAGAAGAATGTCTCTGTCACTCCCCAGCGTGGCCCCCATGGTGTCACTGTCACAGCCTGCACCCAACAACAAACCTTGGAGAGGAAAACACAACGAGCTAAACAAACATCTTAATCAAGGGTCCTTATCAGAGCCGGAGCTGTTCCTGCACTCTTGATCATTTACAGCAGGGGAATATCCTCAAAGCCCTGGCCAAGCAGGGGAAGCAGCACTTTGATGCTGGTGTGGGAACCAGAGGCAGCGCTGTGATTTTTAAGTGCCTTTCATCTCCCTCTTTTGTAGGAACATTCTTATGAACCAGCTTGTCAAAAGCAATTTCCCTGCACGGGCATGAGTGTCAGATAAAGCCCTGGTTCTCCCTTGATATTTCCCCCAACAGGTGTAATCTGAGGAAACAGGATTTTAATTAGCCTGATTGGCTTTTTGTGTGCTAAATGCCACCAATAGCTCATGTCTGTGGCTATAGTTAGATATTTATGTTACATATTTAACCCCCTTATGCAGGGATATACAATGCAAACACCAACAATGGGATCTCACCTTTGCTGCTCTCCTGATAAACACGTGATTGTAAAGAATTTCCACATTAAAGCATTCAATCCCTTTTTAACCCAAAGCTTTCTAGCTGGGTTGCTGTACTCAGCAGTAGTTCTGGACTTGAGTGACCCATCATAAATGAAAACCTTTGCCACTGGGGACAGCGTGGGTCCTTCTCTCCTGCTTCACAGAATCACAGAATGGTTTGGAAAGGACCTTAAAAATCATCCAATTCCATCCCCTGCCATGGCAGGAACACCTTCCACTCTCCCAGGGTGCTCCAAGCCCTGTCCAGCCTGGCCCTGGGCACTTCCAGGGATGGGGCAGCCACAGCTGCTCTGTTCCTCAGCTCACCTGGGACGCAACACAAACGATTCTGACTTTTTTCTGGTAATTTATTCAGTCTTCAGGCTGCACACAACCAGAAACACAACCTTGCCCCACGGATTTGCTATGAAAAGGATCATTCTTTGAGTTTAGAAACATGGAAAATGCTAAAGGAGAGTATCTCTATCCAGTACTCTGCACCATGTTGGCCGACTGAACAATCTGAGTTTTATTTATTTACTCATTGAGTTGCTGTGATTACTCAGACTACCCCAGCCACACTAACCCCATTTGAGCGAGGCTAAACCCGAGATTAATTTGCCTCCTTTTGCACGTTCTTCAGGAACTGATTTCAGCTGCACCAACAATTCCTCAACCAGGACCGGAGCAGCTGCGAGCAAACACCAACAGCCTGGAGGGAGAAGCAATACAGAGTAGCAGTTTCTAAATGTCCCATCTAATTGAGCAGGAATAATGGAAACAAAGAGTGAAAAAAAAAAAAAAAAAAGCCCTCCAGCATGTAAACAAATAGTTCAGGTGCAGGGATTCCTCAGAGCACCAACATACCTGCCATGGCAATCGCCGGTGCTAATCTTGTTTTACGCCAACACTCCTGAACCCTTGTGGGATGCGATTTTTGGGCTTCTCTGCCTTTTTTTCACCTGGAATGCTGAGACAGCCGTGATCCAGTCACTCCTCGGCATCTTCTGGTGCTGGGAGAGCTTGAAATTCAGCTCCCAAAAGATCTTTATCCACAAGAGGTGAGGAGGAGCCTGTGGTGGGACAGCGTGGGTTGGCTGGTGCGGGAGGAAGCCTGAAGTGTGAAAGGAGTTTGGAACTGGGGCCATTTCTCTCGTTTCTGGTTTAATTTAGCCTCGATCCCAGCTGCATCTGTGACACCACAATCATCTCATGTTGGTTGGTCACCAGATGCCTTCACAAATCTAAGTTATTTGGGGCTAAACACTTAAATCCTACATTTGGGATGCCTTACTCCTCTACTGCATAAAAACCTTAACTGACTTCTAGTTTGAATTACCTTGTGGACAATTAATTAGTATCAATCCATCTGCTTCTTTCCATGGTATTTAGCCCCCTCTTTCCTTATCCTGTCCCTCTGGCCATTCCTCATGGAAAATCCCACACTTTGCAGCCCCTCTTGTTAAAACAAGCCACATGTGTTGCCTCCTGCAATGTCACATTGTTTTCCATGTCCTCACAAATCCCTTTTTTTTTCATCTATTTCAAGCCAAATTTCTTCCTTGCCTGTGAGTGCCTTGGTTTTATGCTGAGCCAGGCAGGAGAGGATCCTTCTGGTGCCTCGTGGCTTTGGGATGAGCCTCTCCCAGTGCCACCAGAGCCGTGCTGGGCTGATACTGGGATGGGAATGGGTGGGAGAAGCCTGGAAGGCTGCGCTGCCTGGGATTCGTGAGCAGCTCTGTCACTAGAGAGCACGACACAAACAGCAGAGACCACCACACTGGATCAGGATAAGGCCGAGAAAAGAGGAACTTTATTTTGAGTTTAACATTTATATAGAGTTTTGAGAACAGCCAGAGATTGAAGAGAAAGGTAACCACTTCTCCAACCACACTGGTCAATAGAAAAGTCTCTCAACCTTTCTCCTCCCAGGAGAAAGAATGAAAAACAAAAAAAACAGTGAAGAAAAACATCTACCTGTTTACAGAAAACCTCGTGAGAAACTTTATCATAAAAACTAAAACATCAGAAAGCTAAAATTCAGAGCAACACAGGTCCTGTGTGAGGAGGACAAACTCCATTAATGCATTCCAGGTGGGATGCAGCCACAGGCAGGGGGGTGACACATCCTGGGAAGTTCAATCTCCAGGATGTCCCTCTGGGTATTGAGACCCTCACTGGTGACACATTTTGCAGGGGGAAGAAGGGTTTGTTCTCCCTTAAAATGTCCCTTTCTGTGGAGTTTTGATGTTCCCACTCCTGGAATGTCACCTCCCTAACCTTTGAAGGTGCATTTCACTGCTGTGGGTGGCACATAAAACAAGCTGGCCATTTGTCCAGCAGGTGTTTGGTGGCCCTGGGTCTGCCTGGGGCTGGACACCACAAGCCCTCTCCCTCCCCAGCCACGGAGTGGAAAATACCAGCATTCCAGGCTTATGTGATTTGGGAGGAGGTCAACGGCTCCTCTATTTATATCCAGTTATTTGGGGACTTTGCAGCTGCATTTGCACTGACGAGTCCCTGTGGGGTAGAGAAAGAAGTAAATTAAATCAAATAACCTTAAAAATCTTGAGCACAGCAAGGACAGCAAACATTTCTGGGTGGGCACGAGTAAAACTGTCCCTCTCTGGTGCTGCTGCTCCTGGTTTTTTTGAAGATGCATGAGAGACATTCTTTAAAAACAATTTTTCCATGTTTCCCCTTTTAGATTTTGACCCGATGGCCTGAGGATATCAGAGCACCCACAGCAGGTAAAGAGCTACACATCAAGAGCCCCTCCCTCCTTGCTGATGTGTCTCAAGTCAGTGAGAATTTAGCAGAAGTTAAAGAGAAATTTTCATTGTCCAAAGCTCCTCTCTGAGTTTTTACACAGAGAACAAGATGTTGAGGAAGCTCCAGCCCCTCTGTGCAAGGAGCAGCTCTGAAAGCCAGCAGGTGTCAAATCCAGAATTCAACTGACCCATAACAAAAAACACCAAGTTCTGGTTTTAGTAAAATCTAGATGCCCAGAAGCATCATTTATTGCAAATCAGTTAACCAAAAAAAATACATCATTTTTGCAAACTACAACTTTGCAGGTAGATAACTTTATTACAGAAGATATCTTTTCTTAAACTACACTCTAGTTTATAAAACATAGGAAGATTCAACACCACGTGATGTTTTTATCACTCATATTAGGCGTGTCACAATAACAATGGTCTGAAATGTTAACTAAGATGAGTGCTCAGCAAGGCGCTGTGCCTTGAGAAATATCCATTTTATTTGGTGTTCTAATAGAAAGGAATGAGGAAAAGGAACCCTTTTCTTAGGTTTTCTTGATTAACTGCTCTCTATCTGCCTGTCCCATACACATGATCTAATCTTGGGGTGTCTGCTTGCTTTTGCACCCGAGTGAGTGATATTCCAACACCTCTATAAGGTGATATATTTATGATATATTTAAGACTTGCTCATTTAGATTTTTGAAACAAAAAACACCTTTTCTTGAAAAAAAAAAAAAAACAAAAACCCAAACAAAAACCAAAAAAAACCCCCCCATATTTACAAACATTAGATCTGCCACAGGCTTATACTATATTTTACATGATACACAGAAAGAGTGCACATCAATATAAAAAAAGATGCATCACTCCAGGCTAACGTCACAGAACAAAATGTCAACGTTTCACAGCACAGCTGTGCTGGCCCCTCACCCTCCAGTTTGGCCAGTCCAGCCTCCCACCAAAACCAGCAGCACATCCCACTGGGCTCTGCCAGAGGAGCTGGGGCTGGGCGAGCACGCGGGGGTGGCAGTGTGAAAATGCTTTGTAATCTCACTCAGGGTGTCTGCACTGCCAGACACACCTTCTTCTTAAAAAAAAAACGAAAAAAAAAAATAGGCAGGCCATCCTTAAAATAAGGATGTGGTTTACAAAGTTTATATTGGCGTTTATTTCTTAAAACAGTTACGCAAAGGCAAACACGAAAACGAAACAAAAAAGATGAGTAAAGATATTAAAAGTAAAATTAAGTCTCTTTTGTGTATATACTCCATAGTTATGGGCTTGCTCTCTTGGAAGTTTGGCAAATACATTTCTTTTTGATGGGGGACAGTATTCATGTTTTGTAGGGTTTTTTTAGCTTAGAAACTGTTCTTACAGGTCTATAATCCTGATTTTATTTTTCTTTTTTTTTTTTAGATCATAAAAATCATTTAAATATATATATTTTTATATATATAAAAAACAAGAGAGAACAAAAATTTCTATTATCAAGGCAAATGTACAACTATATAATACTGAAATTTAAACAAAGATTCATGACTGGTACCATAAAATGTCCTCTCATATAATTGCAAAGGAAACATTTTAAAGTACATTTAAAAAATTTGTCCATACTTAATTTTTTTTCCCCTTAAGGAGTGGTATTTTTAGTCAATTTTTCCTTCCCCTCTTCTTTCTTACCTCTCTTTCTGAGTTGAAAGAGAAAAAAATAAATTAATGGCATTTCAGAATCACAAATCATTGCTTATAGCTTTACATAAACATTTCCTCTCAAATCAAACACAATGAACCCCCCCAAACAAAAGAGAACCTCCTATAAAAACCTAATTTGTTGATTTCTCCAAACACAACTGGTGTCCCACACTGAGTTCTTAACAATAGAACATATAAATAAAAAGGCAGTGTTCTCATGTAAAATAAAAAGTACATAAATAAATACTAAAAAAAAAAAAAGTAATTAATTAGTCTTTTTCTTTTCTTTTTTTTTCCTTTTTTATAAAAACATATTTAAAAAGGATCCTTTAATAAAAGCATCCGGCGTCCTTTTTAAAAAAAAACATAAAACCACATCTCCCTCGAGCTTCTGGCTCTCAGTGAGCGTCTCTAAAACACCTTTTTTTCAAAATTTTTTTTTTTTACTTGAAGGCCTCGGGGATGTGTCCCATCTGTGACTGCATACTCGTGGGAGGGCTGGAGATGCCCTCGGACCAGTCGGACACGTTGGAGTGAGGAGAGGAGCTGGACCACTGGTCCGGCGACTCGGGCGAGGGCGTGAGGAAAGGGTGGTCGGGCACCTGGAGCTGGTGGCTGGGCGTGTTGTCCAAGGGGGAGGAATAACTGTGCTGGGAAGGAGGGGTCAGGAACTGCGTGGTGGTCATGGGCTGGGCGAGCGAGGAGGGCAGGGAGGTGGGCAGCATCTGGGAATCCTGCGGCAGGATGGTGTGCACGGCCATGGCGCCGCCGCTGACCGGCTGCAGCTCGGGCTGGCTCAGCTCCGTACCGAGGAAATTCTGGCCCATGTGGCCGCTCCCGTTGGAGCCGGGGTTGTGGTGCTGCTGCGGCTGCTGCGGCGGCTGCTGGGGCTGCTGCTGCTGCTGCGGCTGCTGCGGTGGTGGTGGCTGCAGGTTGGGCTGCTGGAGCTGCTGCTGCTGCATCTGCTGCAGCTGCTGGCTCTGCATCAGGTGGGGCTGGGACGCCAGGCGGGTGTTGGGCATGGCCTGGTAGCTCATCATCTGCGACAAGCTGGTGGTGGGCAGCCCGTTGTGCAGCGAGGTCATCATGCCGTGCTGCAGGTTTTGGGGCTGCTGGTGAGCCCCGGGCTGCAGGTTGCCTCTCAGGGGGTTGTACTGGCTCTGCACCATGCCGTTCTGCAGCCGGGTGAGCCAGTCACACTGCCCGTTCAGCCCGGCCCCGCCGCCCACCGAGAAGCTCATGGGGGCACTGCTCATGGCCGTGCTGGGGCTGGACACCGGCAGGTGCGACAGGCGCGGGGGCACCGAGTCGAAGCCCATCCTGCCGGAGTTGCCCATGGCCATATCCTGCTTGCCCGCCATGTTGAGGTGGTTGATGCTCAGGTGGGCGTCGGGCATGCCTGGCAGGTGGTTCAGAGGCATGGAAGGGGACTGCTGGAAGGGAGAGGTCATCAGCGGGGGCGAGGCCACGTCCGAGAGGTACCCGTGCGGCGACTCCAGGGAGTCCACCGGAGACAACACCCCGGAGTTGTCAAGCAGACACCCTTTTCCATCCTGCGACTTTTTCCTCCGCGCTTTGAGGTCTTTGGCATCCTTGCCGTTGCAGCTCAGCCCCTTGGTGCTCGGCTTCCTGGCCTTCTTGCCCTGCACGGCGGGCTTGAGGTTGCCGATGTAGCTGCTGGGCGAGCAGAGCGGGGGGGACAGGGTGGGAGCCCCCAGGGGGCCGTTGTGCAGCGTGGGGCTCCGCACCAGGTTGTACTCGTCCAGCAGCCGCACGATGTCGTGGTGCATGCGCTCCTGGGCGATGTCCCGCGGCAGCCGGTCCATGTGGTCCGTGATGTCCCGGTTGGCAAAATGGTCCAGCAGGACCTTGGCGGTTTCGTAGCTCCCTTCTCTGGCTGCCAGGAACAGTGGGGTCTCCTCCTGGAAAGCCAGCAAGGTTTGGTTAGGGTTGGGTTCACAGATTCTCCTGGCTAGCGCTGCCCTGAGCTCCACACCCATGTGGGTGGGTGGCAGAGGTGGTCTGCCATCATCTCTCCTCTGGTGAGGGTTTGCTCCTTCTTCTTCCTACCCTGCTGAGCCATGTCCTTGTACTGATATCAAACCAGGAACCCTATGAGTGACCCAGAACATGCTGGAGGTGGCCTCAAAGACACTGCCCACTAGGCACTGCATGGTCCCTCAACATCACCCCTGCAACCAAATCCCACAGTGCTCCATTGAGCTAAATCCAACTTCATTCACAGCAGAACAATTAAATCAGAGTCTCAATGCCAGACATTTGTATTTTAGCCAGAAATTACTCTTTAACAGACTCCCCAAATGGTTCTTCCCTCGCATATATCACCCTAGGAGATCCTACCTTATTATTCTGCATGTCCTTATTGGCACCATTCTTCAGGAGGACCATTGCAGCTTCCACATTATTCACAGCAGCTGCCCAGTGCAGGGCTGACTTGCCTGGAGAGGAAAACCATGAAATACAACACACATTAAAGAGTGCTGAGACCAACAGCAAGCAGCCCTTTTGTCCCATGTCTGGGTGAAGTGGTGTTTCAGCCGCCTCAGTACCTAAATCATCCACGGCGTTGACGTCAGCGTGGCAGTTGATGAGGTCATCCAGCATCCCCTCCACAGCCAAACGAGCAGCCAGGATCAAGGGAGTGGTCCCGTCATGCATTCGGGCATCCAGGTCTGTTGCCCTGTTCCTAATCAGGATCTGCCACAGGAAGAGGCAAAGCAGAGGGAACACAAACGTTAGGAGGGGCAGACAGCAAGGCACTCCAGCTATCCAGCTCTCAGGACCTGCAATGCCCTTTCCAAAGGTTCATCTCTCCAGTTCTGCTAGCAGCCCAGGGGTGCTGCTGCACCCCAAGAAAAACAGGGCCTTCCTTTTTCACAACTGAACAGGAGACCCTGTGTTGTTTTGAATTTTAGTTTTCTAATGTTTTAGTTTTATGATAAAAGTTCTTACGAGGTTTTTTTTGTAAACACGTAGATGTTTTAGTAATTGTTTCTTTGGTTTTCATTTTTTCTCCTGGGAGGAGAATGGTTTGATAGACTCTTCTATTAGCCAGTGTGGCTGGAGAGGTGGTGACTCCTCTCTCCAATCCGCAGCCGCTCTCAAAACTCTATACAATGTGTAAATTCAAAATAAAACTCTCTTCTCCGCCTTTCCCTACTCCAGTGTAGCTGTCTCTTCGTGTTCGTGTCGCACTCTCTAATAACAACCCTGTGACAAGACTCTCCACGTCACACATTTCCCCCAGAAAACCCCAAAACTGGCGGCCAAGGCCTCGATTACCTGGAAGACGCCCTGTGCGTCGGCAGAGACGGCGGCGTGGAGGGGCGTGCGGCCCATGTTGTCCTGGATGTTGGCGTCGGCGCTGGCCTCCAGCAGGCGCTTGGCAGCGTCCGAGCGCGAGTACCTGGCGGCCAGGTGCAGGGCGGTCTCGCCCGTGCGGTCGGTCTGGTTGTGCAGGCTGGCGCCCTGGTAGATGAAGTCCGAGATGACGGCGGGAGCGTCGTCCTCCTCCTCGCTGTTGCCGGTCTCCAGCCCTCCCCCGCTGCACGAGGCGATCATGAGGGGGGTGAAGCCATCTGAGGGGAGAAAAAAGGGCTTTTTACCCTCTGCCAGATGCTCTGCCTGCGATAGATGCTTATTCTCCTGGGTGCAGTGAGGCTCGAGTTCCTGACTAGTTCTGAACATCAAACACGAATATCCGTCCTCTGATATGGATCTGAAATTCCTTAGTGGTATCTCACTGCTTTCCCTATTTCATCTGCTCCATGTAAGGTGCAGTTTGTGAGGAAGGCTGCTGAAAGCAAATAGAGTATGGTAAATACCTTCATTATTTCAGAGGACAGTTTCACAGACATGGGGAAGACCAAGTGTTTGTAAGAATTTAAAAAGCTATTAACCATTGTTAACAACCTTAAAGGAACACTGTGAAATGTACAGTTGGGTGGGAGGAGAAGAATATAGGAGCAGCACAGAGATAATCTGGGTGATTTAATAGGTACTTCCATAATTTCCATCTCAGTCACTGAACAAAAGAGCTCTCATGGAGAGCAAAATGTGACAGGGTCTCTCTCTAAACCACACACAACAGCAACCCTGTGGTGCAGAGCCTGTAGCAGTGACTCTGCACCAGCAAGGGACAGGGAGGGCTGTGGGGCTGCTCCTCTGCAGGGGCTCAGGGTGGGTTTCACATGAGCTGCCAGCCAGTGCAGAAGTGCAAGGGGTCCTTACCCGGCCCTCTGACGTTCACATCCATGCAGTCAGCATCGATTTCCCCCTGAGGAGGCGTCGGGGCCATGGAGGAAATGCGCAGGTCAGCGGCATCCAGGTGCTGCTGCGTCCACTGCCTGTGATCCGTCTGGTCATCCGTGTCCGGCAGCATCGCCTGCTCCTCGAACTGAGGGAAACAGCAGGGACTGAGCTCCCAGGAAAGCACCCTGGGCTGGGCTCCAGCCTGGGAAGCTCTGCGAGGCTCCAGGGTGTGTGTTTGTCATAGGCAGGTTTGCAAAGGAGCTGAGAGCAGCTATGAGGGGCCCTTCTGCTCCTTCCGTGACAAACCCAGGAGCAGCACAGGCAGGGAATGTGGCAGAGGGCTCACCCTGAACTTCTTGGTGTCCAAGGTCTCCTCGTCACCCCACTCATTCTGGTTGTCATCCATCAGCGTGCCGTCCGAAGCATTTTTGAGGGGTCTTTAAAAATCTAACCACAGGAAAAGTTATCTTCTCTGCAGGAAGGAGCATGTGCTTGTGCTGTTTGTCCATGTACAGGAACAAACTGAAAGAAGAATCAACCAATTCCCAGGAGGTTCCCCTCAGGTTGCATTTCATTTTTTTACCAAGTGCAAAGAGATTACAAAGCACGAACCAGACAGAACACTGCTTTTTTTCCCCCATGCAGAACTTTCAGACCCCTGATTCTTCCTCCTCCCTGCCACACTACTATGATGCACTAGAGACCAAAACTCCGAGAGGCTCCCTCAGAAGAGCCCTGCTGCGCCGTGCCTATTGGGTTAGCAAGCAAACTACTCACTTCAGTCCAACAGAATCCTCCCCGAGGGGCTCCCGTCGCTTCTTCTTGCTCGACTCTGTCACTTTGAAGCCTTCAGGGAACCAGAGCTGCCCATGCTCCCTGCGGCGCTTGCGGTTCACCAGCACCCCCAGCCCGATGAAGGCGAGCAGGACGAGCGCAGCCACCACCACGTACATAGGATACAGCTGGGAGTTCTTCGTGGGCTCCGCTGTTTCACCTACAAAACAGTGGGGCACAAAGAGATGCTGAGACATTAAGCTGCATAGCAAACCAGGGACAGAGTGGGAATGAAGGAAAATTTGTTAATAG
>VWZP01004917.1:269845-305669 GCA_013396995.1 Dicaeum eximium | reverse complement strand
CCAAAATAAGGTCATTTTATACGCTATTAATCAGAATTGCAAACTATCGGCAAATTCTCGGCTGCACAAGGCAGCCTGCACCAGGAGACAGCTTCACTTTTTTCTCCTTTAAGGGAAAGGATTAGCAAACTTCAAATCACTGCGCTGGCATTGAGCTGTTAAGACAAAAGGATTTAGGGGGGATTTTCAAGATACAAACTTCAACTCCTTGCATGTCACTGATTGATTGGAGCTGCTTGGGTTTTCTTTTTCTTTTCTTTTTTTAATAACTTTTAGAGTGATAATGATTTCAAAATAAAACCTGGAATAAGCAAAAATAATAAAGTGGGCTTGCAATTTTTTTAAAAAGAAGACTTAAAGGGGAAAAAAAAAATCTGAGGTTATTAAAACCAGACTGTACTCAACTGTAGCCAATTGACAGATAACTAAACTCGGGGAAGGCTGGAAAGTTTTGGCTGTCTCTCCTCCCCAGCTGACCAGCTGTACTTACTTTTGACAGCTTCTATTTTGTAGGGTATGTTCAGGTTGCCCAGGGAGGCCAAGGCTCCCAGGAATGCTGCCACATCGGTGGCACTCTGGAAGCACTGGGAAGATGACTGGATGCACTGGCGGTTATCAATTTCCAAGTAGACAATGGATCTGTGAGAGGGAAGAGTCAATAAGGAACAGGGAGTGATGACCACACTGAGGTGAGCCCCATCTCTCTTCCCTCTTTAACCCCCATCAGTGGGAATTAGAAGGTGGGAACCCATCTCCTTGCTCCCCTGTGGCCCAAAGCCTGCAGCTCACACTCATGGTCTGTTGGATTTGCCTCAGTGAATGCTGTAAAATCCAGCTCTTTATCTACAGGAATGGAAGGGAGTCTCTGCTTCACAATGTTTTATAATTACCTAGACACTACAGTATCTTAAATAATGCTGTTTGGGAGCCTTCAGATCTTCTCACATCACTTTTGCTGCTCTAACTCCTTTGCTTTCAGATTTTTGATTGAGTCCATGGAGAGGGAGCAGGTTAGATGTGTTTGTTTACACCAAAGATCTCCAAACACAGATTGCACTAATTGAGTTTTACAACAAAGCTCTAGAAAGCATTTCCCAGGGAGAAAATGAGGCTTAACTTAATGACTTCCTGAAGTCAGACAGTCGGTCAGGCCAACCTCTGCTTCCAGGTCCCACCCAGCCCAGCCCCGGCTCCCAACAATGCCCAGGACTCCTTCAATCGTGAGAGTCGCAGCATTGTATCAGGGATCCCTGAATGATCACTCCGTTTTCCCACATGAGAGCAAAGTCCGGTTTCTGTTCACACAGAAAGCAACATCTAAATACAATTATCTGGCCTACATCCTTCCCTTCCTAGCGTGTTACTATTATCCACACAGAAAACATACTCTGAGTGCTGCTCAGAGAAAATGGAACCCTCTTACCCTCTGATGTCCATCTGATCCAGCTCCCTCTTCTGCCTCCTGCCAGCCCTGGAGTAGAGGCTGCTCTTCACTTTGTTGATGACAGCACTGGACATATCTGACCAGTCCTCTGTGGACCTCTTGATGTAATGTTTTTTCAGCTCCTCCTCGTTGCCGTAGTATGGGAAGATCATGTACTCCCCCTTGGGGTTCTTCTTGAAGACCACGTTGGTGTGCAGCACTCGGCTCAGCTCCCGCAGGAAGTTGAAGGAGTTGTTCTTCAGGTTCTCGGGGGTGATGAGGACCACCACCACCAGTGTGCCATCTGCCAGCTTCTCTGGCATGTTGTTTGCACAGTCCAGACCATCCCACTCGCACTCGAAATTGTTGCAGCCCTGGTCGCAGTGACCGTCCGAGAAGTGATCTTTGCAGTACTGGTCATACAGAGGGCTGGGTGGAGGAAGGAGAAAGGCAGAACAAAGAATTAGATCAAGTAATGCAAATAGCACCTATCTGCTGAGAAAAGCAGTGGTGGTCTCTCTTTTGTACAAATATTCTTCACCCTGGCAGACACTAAACCAGTTTACATAGAAAGCAGCTGTTCCATGTAGCACTGTGAAGCATTCACTGCTGCAGGTGAGAGAAAGCAGCTGTTAAATTATAACAGAAAAAGAGACAAAATTACTGTGACTCAAAGAAGGCATGGGGACTCAGAATAGTTACTAAGACCACAGTTGGTCCAGGAATCTGGGACTAAGTTCCTGCTATTGCCAAAGACAATGTTTGGGAAATGCTTGGATGTTAACATCATCATGTTTCCTGGCTGCTCTTCCATCTGGGGTCTCCCTGCCTTGAAACAGACTGTGTTACTGCTGTGAGTTGGAGAATCCACTTCTGTGGAGTGATACAAGCAAGGACAGGGAAGCCATCTGCAATGAGTCAAACCCAGAGAGCTTCCATGTGGATGTAAACTCAGAAGGACCACAGGGAGATGTGATTGCTTGAGTTGCAGCCCCACAGGCAGCAGAACACAATGTTGGGAGCGAACAGCAGGCCTGAGTTTAGGAGTTTTACCAGATACAATCAGAAGAACCAGATGGTCACCAGGGATGGTGACCCTGACATGCTTCAAAACAGGAAGGTTTTAAAGAAACCACTTACTTGCACTGCCCCTCGTATTTCTGGCAGTCAAACCCATCGTAGAGGCAGCCAGCATTATTGCACTGAGAGTCACACTTGCCATCGTTGAAATACTTCCAGCACTGCAGGGACTGGGAGCAGTTCTTCCAGGGGTCGTTGAAGTTGAGGGAGCAGTCGCCCCCGTCCCAGCCGCAGGCGTGGTTGTTGCATTTCCCATCGCAGATCTTGTTGCCGGCGTAGCCCGCGCACACCGCCGTCTCGCACTTCTCCTCGATTTTGGGGGGGATGATGTCCTGCCCGATGCCGCCCTGGAAGTCGAAGTCGAGGATGTGGCAGTTGAGGCCGTTGAAGTTGGTGGGGCAGTTGCAGCGGTAGAAGGGGGAGGCGTCGCTGAAGAACTCGCAGGTGCCGCCGTTGTAGCAGGGGTTGGAGGTGCAGGGGCTGCTGGCCGGGTACTGGCACTCGGGGCCCGTGAAGGCCGGCGTGCACATGCACTTGGAGCTCTTGTGGATGGAGATGCAGGTGCCACCGTTCAGGCAGTGCAGGTTCCCACAGGTGCGGGAGTCGTTCTCGCAGGTGGCACCCACGAATCCCTGGGGAGGGAGCAGCGAGGAGGGAGTCAGAACCACTGGCGCTGTGCTACAAGCAGCGTTAACACACCTGTGCTCTGGGAAACTAAAACCCACCCTCTGAAACTGGTGATGGGCAAGAATAATCTCGAATGTAAAGCTCGTTACAGCATCCCCTCAAAGTAAAGGGAGCTCCTCCATAGCTGCCTGTCCCAATTTGTGTGGTGCAAATAACACTCAGCCTGAGCCATTTTCTCCTTAACTCTATTCCAGCATCCTTGCAAGCATGGAGAGTGCACATTTATGAATGCACCCACAGCAAAGCATCCTTCCATCCATGCCTGTCCCAGCTGGGGAAGCCTCAGGGGCTAAACTGGCCTCTTGACCACCCCTCATGCCCACACTACACTACATGCCCTGCTCAGAGCTGGAGAGGAGCAGGCACCTACCGGGGGGCACTTGCAGATGAAGCCACGGCCAGTGTTGCTGGCAACAGCACAGGTCCCCCCATTCCTGCAGGGTTTGCCTTTGCAGCCGTCCACCACGGTGTCACAGCGACGGCCTGCGAGGGAGAGCAGCGTGTGAGGAGCGCACGAAGGCGTGCAGGGATGCCTGGGGGGGCTGGGGGCTGCAGGCTGGGCCCTGGGAGCAGAGGGGCTGCAGGGCTCACCTGCATAGCCAGGTCGGCACTCGCATTTGTAGTCGTTGACCCGCTGCACGCAGTTCTGGGTGCCGCGGGCGTCGCAGGGGTTGGACAGGCACTCGTTGACATCTCCCTCGCAGCGCTCCCCTACAAAGCCAGGGGGGCAGATGCAGCTGTAGCCACCTACCCGATCCTTGCACTTGCCATTGTTAAAGCACTTGGGCCCCAGGGTGACAGGATCAAAGAAAGGGCTGCAGTCATCCACATTGATCTCACAGTGCACCCCTAGAGAGAGGGGGGAACAACCCACACAGCTCATCAAACAGTATCGGGGGGCCCGCTGCTCCCTCGTGTGAGCCTTCCCTGCCAAGGGGCTGAGCCTGACCACGTCAGTGGCAGCCTGAGCCACCTCTTGGGCAGGAAGGACATGGCACCACGTGGCCAAGGCCGCGTGGCCTTGATGGCTAAGCCCACAAGCAAACACAAACCTCGCCCGCTGCGTTTGCTGCTGCCCGCCCGAGCAGCTAATGAGCAGAATCCAAGGATATCTGCACTCAGCCCACTAATGCCCCAGCCTGGGGAATTAATTTACCTTGAGTTCCTCTGGGGCAGGAGCATTTGTAGGTATTGATGAGATCGATGCAGGTTCCTCCATTCTGGCATGGGTGGGACAAGCATTCATTGATCTCCTCTGAGCAGTTAACTCCATGATAACCAGCCACACACTGCAAGGAGGAAAGAGTGGAACTATCAGAGAGGTTCTTTGCATTCCCACATGGCTCTAGGAGCATAGCCAGCACCCCAGTCTCCAGCTTGGTAAAGGGGCATCATGCAAGGGCAGCATCTTGGGCAGCACAAAGGCAGTAACTAAGGCTTTTTCCCTGGGAATTCCTGCCCCTCAGGCACCCACCTCACAGGAGTAGCCTCCCAGGTAGTCTGTGCAGGTGGCTCCGTTCTGGCAGGGGTTGGGGGAGCATTCATCCACCTGCTCCTCGCAGTAGCTGCCGGTGTAGCCGGCTTGGCAGCGGCAGAAATGAGTGTTGCCAGTGTCAACACAGAGCCCCGAGTTCCTGCAGAGATGTGCCACATCGATACCTGATGGGGAGAGCAGAGTGAGACTCAGGGACCTTGGTGACACCCACACACCACAGGGCCATGTCCTGGCCACCAAACATCCCGCAGGGAATCACAGCCTTGGGGGTGCATTGCTAGAGCAAACCTTGAGATCACTCTGTGCCAAAGACCCCCACCAAGAGAACCAGCCACATCCCTGCTCAGTGCCCAGCACAGGGGACACCTGGGGACCCCAGGCTGGCCCTGTACACATGGCAGGGCCTTACCTTGCTGCTTAGCAGCCACCTCGCAGGACACACTGGGGACATCGCAGTAGAGCCCTGTCCAGCCGCTGTTGCACTCGCAGTGGTACAGGTTGCTGGTCTGCCAGCACTTGCCTCCATTTTTGCAGGGCGAGGAGTCACACCAGCGCACCAGGTTCTGGGGGAGCAGAGCAAGATATGAGGGTGAGGACCCAGCAGGGCTCCTGCAGCAGTGGAGACTGCAGTGACCCCCACGCCCCCACAGCAGCATCCCCCCAAGCTTGCCGTACCTGGCAGTTGAGGCCGGTGTATCCCTGGGGACAGGTGCACTTGTATGTCCCGTAGCTGTCCTGACAGGTGCCCCCATTCAGGCACGGCTTGGAGTCACACTCGTTGATGTTGTGCTCGCAGTAGCTGCCCGTAAAGCCGGGCAGGCAGACACAGGTGAAGGTGTTGATGCCATCCACGCATGTCCCACCGTTGAAGCAGGAGCTGGGGACACAGACACCCCAGTGAGTCACCGCTGGTCGTGTCCCATGCCAAAGGACCCACACACCAACCCAGGGCTGCTGGGTGGCACAGGGACCTCAGCCCCTTGTCCCAGCTGGCAGGACTGTACCTCTCTGTGCAGTCAGGGGTGTTGTTCTCGCAGTGGATGCCGCTGAAGCCGGAGGGGCAGGTGCAGGTGTAGCTGTTGACGCAGTCGGTGCAGTTGGCCCCGTTCTTGCAGGGGTTGCTGGCGCACTCATTGATGTCCTCCTCGCACTTGGGCCCACGGAAACCAGCCAGGCACTCGCAGAAGAACGTGCCAATGCCATCGGAGCAGGAGCCACCATTGTGGCACGGATCTGGGGAGGAGGGATGTGCATGTGAAGATGTGATGGGTCCAGCTGTGGTGCAGCACCCCAGCTTGGGAGCTGCCCCATGGCACTGTCCCCACACACATTCCCTGCCCACGTGGAGGAATGAGACTGAGCCCATGGACTGGGCAGAAGCCAAACCAACCCCACCAGGAGACTGGGCACAAGGAGAACCCATGGCACACATTGTCCCCCAGCCTCCTTCATCCTGCTCCCATCTGGCCTTGGACTGACAGGGCTCAACAGGGACACGCGTGAGGTGGCCCAAAAGCCAAGCAGGGCTCGCAGCACAGCCCAGCCCGCAGTGGCAGCCAGGGCTGGTCCATGCATGGGGAGGAGAATCCCAGCCCCAGAAGGGTGATGAGGCTAAGGGCTGGGCTGGGTGCAGCCAGGGCAGCCCCTGCTCTTACTGGGCTTGCAGTCGTCGATGTCGGTGTCGCAGTTGCGGCCGGAGAAGCCGGTGCGGCAGGCGCAGCGGTAGCTCCCGTTGGTGTTCTGGCACGTGGCCCCGTTCCTGCAGGGGCTCTTCACGCACTCATTGATGTCAATCTCACAGGTCTGACCTGGGGACAGAGCAGGACAGGGATTTTTGGGCTGGGGGTGCTGGTGAAAGCCCTAGGGGTGACAATGACATCCTGGGCACCGCTCACACCAGGGCAGAAGCCAAGGGATGCAGGCAATGGTTGTGTCCCATCCACCCAGCTGAGCCATGGGGCAGGTCAGGACCCTCCCCAAGGCCTGGCTCCCTCCCCTGTGCCTTCCCACCCCTGAGGGGAGTGGTTCTAACCCCCAACAAGGGCCATGTCCATACCTTGCCAGCCAGGGGGGCAACTGCAGGAGAAGCTCTTGTAGTCCTCTGACTCCTGGCACTCGCCGCCATTCTTGCAGGGGCTGCCAGCACAGGGTGCCAGCACGTCCTCACAGGTGGCTCCTGCACAGGTACAAGCACCTGCTGACACCCTCCAAAAGGACAGGTGGCCCAAGACCCTGCTACTTCTGTCCCCTGCCCTGGGCTGCTGCCAGTCTGGGGAAGGCTCTGGACTTCCCCAGCACCCCAGGGCGGCCCAGCTGGGGCTGTCTCCTCCATTCCAGGCCACCCATGACCCCGAACCCCCACAAACTTTTAAGCCCTGGCTATCTGGGCTGCATGACAGCACCGCACACTTCCTTTGGCAGGGAAGTGCTGCTCGGGGTGTCTTTTCCCCCTTGCACTCCCTTCCCCCTTCCCCCTCCGCCGCTTTTCCTGTTTACGTCCAGCCAAGGGACACGTTCCCTCCGAACCCTTATCTTCCCTGTCAGCCAATATCTCCTGAACTGGCCTTTGCTATTTTCCAGAGCCTTCCCCTTCCCGCCTGCCCGGTCTCCATCCCCCCCAAGGGTTTCTATGGCCACTGGCGAGGGCAGGAAACAGCTCATGGCTTCCTGCGATTGTCTGGGCTGCGCAGCGGAAGCGCAGGGCCGGCAAACAGGAATCGCCTCAGCAGAATCCCCCGGCCCCTCGGCCTCGGCTCGCCTTTTCCAGCACGGCCACCACGGCTGGGACACGGCGGGGTGCGAGTGGGGCAGCCCCTGGGCGCTGCTGCCCTCCAGGAGGAGGAGGAAGAGGAGGAAGGAGGAAGCTGTGAGGCCGGCAGCTTCACAAAGCTCCTGCAAATTTCCTCCAGCTGGCCATGGAGAGGTGGAGCCGTGGCTGTGGGCAGCCCCTCGGCAGGGCACAATGAGGGGAGGCTTCACGCTTAGTGCCAGCTCACTGCATGTGCTGGGGACCAGTTTGGTGTCACGTGTGAAGCAGAAACCCCACAGAGCCGTGGTGGGGCACGGGGTGCTCCCCTCACCTGTGTAGGGCAGGAGGCAGTTGCAGGTGTAGCCAGCAACATCATCAATGCACGTGCCCTGGTTCAGGCAGGGGTTGGAGGCACATTCGTTGATATTGGTCTGGCAGTTGGGGCCTGTGTTAAGAAAAATAGATACAAGTGGCTGTGATGGAGGTGTGCTGGTGGCAGGGCGATGAGGGTACAGTGGGGACACAGTGACAATGACAACAGCACAGCCATTGCCCTGGGAAAGCCTCCTGTGCTCAGCTCCAGCCCTGAGCTCTGCTGAAGGTCTCCAGGCTGGCTGCGCTGCCACAGCCCCCAGCCACATCTGGGGCTTCACTGTCCCCAAAATGAAGCCTCCAGCCCACCCAGCATCATGGGAACACCCACCCACAGCTCCCACGCAGGCCTCAGTGTGGGGGGAACATGGCTGCACCCTTAGAATCATGGAATCACAGACTTGTTAATGCTGGAAAAGCCCTCTAAGATCATCAAGTGCAGCTATTAACCCAGCATCACTATGTTCCATATCCACACCCCTTTTGAACACTTCCCATCATGGTGACCACACCACTTCCCTGGGCAGCTTGTTCCAGTGCCTGACCACCATTCCCAGGAAGAAATTTTTCAGAATATCCAATCTAACCCCCCACTTACCACTGAAGCCCTCCCTGCAGGTGCAGATGTAGCCACTGGTCATGTCCTTGCAGGTGCCACCATTCATGCAGGGGTTGGATTCACACTCGTTGTTGTTAATGTCACAGTTTGTCCCACTCCAGCCAGGGTCACAGTCACACTTGTAGCTTTGGGGAAAAATTGGGGCATAAAGAGCTGATCCTGCCTGGCCCTCTAGGCTGCACCAGCCATTATTTATCCAGCAAATCCTTTCCCTTCAGGGAAATACCCCATGGCACTGGCTCAGAGCATGGATAAGCACCAACTCAGGGGACAGATGCTCGCCCTCCTCTAACCATTACTTTGTTGGGGAGCCTTTGGTCCCTGCAGCCCCCCAGCAGCCCCTCCAGCCTACCCATTCAATCCATCGTGGCATTTCCCATGGATGCAGGGGTTGCTGTTGCACTCATTCACTTCAGACAGGCACTTGGGGTCATGGAAGCCCTCGGGGCAGAGGCAGGTGAAGCCGTTGATGCCGTCCTTGCACGTGCCCCCATTGTGGCAGGGGTTGCTGGCACACTCATCGATGTTGATGTTGCACATGCGCCCTGGGAAAGGGGAGCAGGGAACAGTTACCCCATAAGCACGGAGGGCATGGCGTGGGCATGACCCACCAGGCAGCTCCCCCTCCAGCTGCCCAGGGAATGTCTGCTGGATCTCAGGACACACTATGCTGGCTGCAGAGGAGTGGGGGACTTCACACCCTGCCTGCCTTCATTAAATGTGACTGGGAAGAGGCCGTGCCCTGGGCTGCTTTGGTCCAGGAGGGAACACCGAGGGGAGGAGGTTTCAGCCTGTAACCCTACCTGCCACGGCCGACAAAGCCAGGCTTTATTTCAGCCCCCAGTGGGCCCGAGGACAAGGGGCCATGCGAGCAGGGAGCGGTGGGGGCTGCTCCCATCAAAGCCCTCCACCACTTCCAGCAGCCATCAAACAAACCAGTTGGACAAGGCAGCAACCTGATACCCATGGGAGTGGGCGCAGCGGGAGTCGAATTCGCAGCACCAGACATCCCTTTGATTTCAGACTGAGCTTGGGTCACCCTCCTGAACAAGCAGGAGCGCTGGAGGGTGTAAAACCTCCTACAAGCGGGACGGCAGCATCCCCCCTCCCTATTGCACCCTTGTTCTGGTTTTGTGAGGCACCAGCAGCTGCAGGTCCCCAGGGTGGGAGGCCCTGCTCTCACCTGTGTACCCCGGCTCGCAGGTGCACTCGTAGCCATTGATCTTGTCGATGCACTTGCCATAGTCACACGGGTTGCTGGCACAGTCATCCAGGTTGATCTCACAGTTGGGGCCTGAGGAGGAGAGGGGGGTTGTTAGGGGGTCCCCAAGAGGAGCAGGGTGTCATTAGGAGGTCCCCAGACCTGTCAAAGCAGTAAAATGAAGCCCGCTGGCACCAACTGCCACCACCGCCCCACAACAAAGCGCCTCTGCCGTGGGCAGCTCCCAGCTGGGGCGCGGTTCCTGCCAGAGCTGGGCACCAAACTGGGAGAACTCGCCCTCACCCAGGATGCCCCAGGCTGGCCCCGGCACCAGGGCGGCTGCTGGTGGTGGCCCAGGGCCAACCTGCCCCAGGAACGGGATGGGAGCGGGATGCTGCACCGGCACTGCCGACCCGTGTGGAGCCGCAGGGGTTCCCTCCTGCTCACCCGTGGTCCCTTTGAGGCAGATGCAGTTGTAGGCGTTGTTCCTGTCCTGGCAGGTTCCCCCATTTTTGCAGGGCTGGCTCTGGCACTCGTTGATGTTGATGTCACAGCGGTGGCCTGTGTAGCCGGGCTGGCAGAGGCAGGTGAAGGAGGCGATGCTGTCCTTGCAGGTCCCGTAGTGGCATGGGTCAGGGTCACACTCATCGATGTCGATCTCACAGTGAGCACCTGTGAAACCTGCCACCAGCAGGAGAGACACAGGGTGAGGATGGGGGACATGGGGTAGCCATGGGGGCACTCCTTCCCACCCTGTCCAGGTGCGAGGCAGTGCACCAGGGTGGCTTCAGCTGCCCCCCCGTGAGTTCTGGGACCCCCAGGAGCGGGGTGCAGGCAGGGAGCACCCTGATGTGCTGGCAGAGGGGCTGCTCAGACCCCAGCCCGGGGGCTTTGTCCCGGGGTGCACAATGCCCTGCATTAAAGGCGCCTGGGCTGCGGAGCGGGGCCCCGCGCTCGCCCGCGGCTCGTCCCGGAGCGCACGGGGGGGCCGGCCGCAAGCACCCCCCAATAATAACCCCCCCGGCAGCTCCTATTCTCCTGGCCGGTTCCCTCCCCGCCGGGTTTGGGGGTGGAGAGCCGAGGACAAAGTACAGCTTTGACTAGACCCCGCCAAGCCCACATAGCAGCTTTTCATCGGGGCTTGGCATTAGCAAGACACTAATTAGAGGCCATTCAGCTGGAAGATTTCTGGCGGGAGCTGCTCCACAAAAGAGCCACTGTTTGCCACCAGGGCTCAAGTCATCATTTTGTGCAACTGCTCCTTGGGTTTCGGTCGGCAAGCCCCCGCGGCCCTGCACCTTGCGTCCTCATAGAGGCAGCTTTATTCCTTCCTTCCTGCCTTCCCCCTCGCTGCTGCCGCCGCGGCGGGCGGGAGCACGGTGGGACGGCTGCTGCGGGGCCACACCTAAGGAGTGCCAGGCTCCACACACCTGGCTCCGGGGCCAGCAGGCTCCAGAGCTCCACTTGTTCTGCCAACACCAGTGAAAGGGACATCCTGCCCCACGGGAGTCACACCAGCAGGGACCGGCTTCACTGATGGACGGTTTGGGGACACCTGCCACAGCAGGTGCTTGGAGAGGTGGGCACTAAATGATTTGTCAATGTGGTTTAATGGCACATCACGGGGCAGAATCCCCTCACCTTCAGTGCACTCGCAGCTGTAGGTATTGGGGCCATCCACGCACTTGGCACCATTCTTGCAGGGGGTGCTGGCACACTCGTCGATGTCAAACTGGCACAGGTGCCCGTTGAAGCCTGGAACGGAGGGAGAAGTCACATCCCTGTGCACGGCCAGACCCTCCAGGCTCCCCTCCCTGCCGGGCTCCCCTCCCTGCTGCNGCCGCCCCCCGCATCCCGGCTGGGGCGCCGGGTTTCCATGGGGACGGCTGCTGGGGGCCCTGAATGCGGGGCTGCGACCCACCATTGAGAGCATCTTATTTACATCTCTAGAGGAGCAAAGTCTCTGAACTTCAAAACCTCCTTTCACAGATTAACCGTCTCCCCATTCTCTGCTCCACCCCGTGACTTTGACACCGCATTCAAAGCCGCTGGTGCGGCCCCCCCAGCCCCCAGCCCTCCTTCCCAAAGAGGGGCCTTTTCAAGTGCAAAGCCGTGGGGTTTAATCCTCCTTCCCCTCTCCCATGGGCCGGAGCTGGAGCAGCATTGCCTGCACGGGGCTCAGCCCCTCATCACAACTGGAGAAGCCCCCTCCAAAGCACCAAGAGGCGCTGGCTGCACTCTCCCCATTTCGGAGGGCTATGAAATTTAAGGAGCCCATTCTTGGCTCGAGCCAGGACGCATCCTGGCTTTGTTTCCACCACAGTGGCAGTGGGACGGCTGCTGGCAGGGGGAGGGTGGCACGTACCAGTGGGGCACTCGCAGTGGAACTCGTTGATCTTGTCGAGGCAGTTGCCGTTGTGCAGGCAGGGGCTGCTGGCACACTCGTCCGTGTTGATCTCGCAGTAAACGCCCTCGTACCCTGCCGGGAGACCCAGCACTGTCAGCACCACAGCACAGGGCTGGCACAGCCCCACAACAGGTGTGTTACACCCGGGCACACCTGAACCCCCCGTCTTCAAAAGGCAGCTCAGGGGCTGTTCTACACGTGGTGGGATTTGAAACACAAGCTGCTCCTTGGATCAACAGGTTTTGGCTCGATCCAAGCCAGCAAGGCTGGCAAGAGGAGTTCAGTGTAGGGCTGATGGTGCCCAAATCTCACTTCTTGTCCACCCACCACACAACCTTACTGAGCTCTTTCTTTTGGGTGCTGTCCCCAGGCACACAGCAGCTGTTGACCCAACTCTGCACCGAGCTGAAGCTCAGGGCCACTCCAAGCCCTCCCACTGCCCACCCCCAGCACTAAGGCTGAGTCCACAGGGCTGCCCACGCACCGGGCATGCAGATGCACTGGAACTCCCCAATCTGGTCCAGGCAGGTGGCATCATTCTGGCAGGGGTTGGAGAGGCACTCATTGACATCAATCTCGCAGCGAGGGCCTGAGTAGCCCTGCAGACACTGGCACTGGAAGGACCCTTGGGTGTTGATGCACTTTCCTGCGTGCTCACATGGGTTGGCTCCTGTAAAACACAAGCACAGTGTCTCTCAGGACTCGCTCCTGGCTGTGCCAGAGCCCTCCCCAGCCGTGCTGCTGTCACCCATGTGAGCTCACCCAGCGAGCACTCGTCCACATCCTGGTTGCAGGCTGGCCCCATGTACCCCGAAGGACACGTGCAGATGGCTTTGCCATTGACGGGGTTGGTGTCGCAGTTGGAGCCCTCGTTGCAGGGGTTGCTGATGCAGGCATCATCCAGGTGGCACAGCAAACCTGGGCAGCCAAAGGCACATCAAGGATGGTGGGCACACGAGTCATTGCGAACCGAGACTGCACCAAGCAGGCAGGGGATGTGCAGGGCAGGGGACAAGGGGGACAGGGCCTCACCTGTGCGGCCGTGGGGGCACTCGCAGTAGAAGGAGGCCACCCGGTCGTGGCAGGTGGCCCCGTGGAAGCAGGCGGCCATGGCACAGTCATCGATGTTCTCACTGCAGTCCTCGCCCGTCCAGCCGTTCACACAGACACAGTTGTAGCCACCATGGTTGTTGTGGCAGGTGCCACCGTTCTGGCAGGCGTTGGGCATCAGCTGGCACTCGTCCACGTCCTCAGTGCAGTACTGACCTGCCAGGGGACAGGGCACCTGCATGAAGCTGGCACTGACCTCTCCCGTGTGAAGCAGGACAGCTCTGCCCACGCTGTGCCCAACATCCCCCCGGGCAGGACCCGTCCTCCCAGCCCAGCCCTGTGCCACCATCATTCCCAGCATTACCTGTCCACTCAGGTGGGCACTGGCAGTTGTAGGTGTTGACGCCGTCCACACAGGTACCCCCATTCTTGCAGTTGTTGCCTGGACAGTCGTTGATGTTCTCCTCACAGTTCTGACCCGTGAACCCTGCGCAGAGGGGACACCTGCCGTGACACCAACTCGCCCACTGGCTGTGTCACCACCTTGCCCCTCGCCACCCCCCACCACCAGCAGGTTGTTCATTACCAGCTGCTGAGCGTGTGCCAGGTGGCTTTGAAGCAGCTGCCTGGTTTCATCTTCATCCCCACTCGGCCTCTGCTGGGGCCTGCAGGCAGCAGCTCCCTGTGCACAGGGCAGGGTGTCCCTGCTGCCAGAGCCTCCAGCCCTGCAGACGCTTGCCCTGAGCAGTGGAGGATCTGACTCCACACAAGCCAGAACGAAGCAGGGCTGCTCCCACGAAGGCTTGTGGCACCCAGTGCTGAATCACCGGCGTTTAATTTCACTTGTAAAGAGCCTCAGCAGCAGCGCTTGTCCCTGAGGGGGATCCAAGTCCCTGCCAGGGCGAGCCAGCATCCCACACGGCGCTGGGCTCATCCCAGCCCACCTCCAGCTTGGGTTTGTTATCACCTCCAGCTGATAGCGTGGAAACCCTGCCGCCCCCAGCCTCTCCAGCAGGAGCACAGCAGCCAGGCCCTCCTCAGGACATCTGCCAAGCCACCTCTGACTGACTTCTGTGTTAAAAGCTGCATTTACTGTACGGCCCTCAAAGCTCTTGACCTAACTGCTTGAGGTTTGGGATGACAATGCCAGCCTGCAGTGCCAGTGTCCATCTGCAGCTCCCTCAAACTCCCCAGAGCATTCTCCACCCAGCCAGCAAAAAATGTCACCTCCACAGGTAAGGACCAGACTCAGGCACTGTGGGACCTCAGACCCTGGTCCAGCTGGGAGCTTTCCCCTCACTCTCTCCAAGTTTTCCTCTCCCCACAGCTTTTTATGATTGCTGGTAGGAGTCCAGAGCAGATAACATTGATTTGCACCTCATTTTTAAGCAGTGGGGCTTGAGCCTGAGCAGCAATAACTCGCAATGTCCTAGATACCAGGATTAACTCATTTTGAACCATCCAAATGAGTAATTAACACGGCAATTACTTTAAACTCAGAGTTACATTCTGCAGCGATGGCATGATAAAACAGCCAAGATTAGTTTAACTTGAAGAAACCCGGTACAGCCAGGCCTCTCTGGGAATGAAAAGGAGACATTGTTCCAGGTTTGCTGTGCCACATTCCAGCATATCAATCACCCCCTTATCATGAGGAACAGCCCCCCATCCTCTGCCCCTGCTGCTGGTGCAGCTCCTGCGTTGTGTGGGATGGAGGAGGTGCTGAGGGACCCCCTGTTCCCTAGAGCAGGGGCTGTGCCACCCCACGGGAGGTGAACCAGCTCCTGCAGGATGCAAATCTCCTGGAAGCGGCCCCGGAGCCGCAGCTGGGCGTGACAGCGCCGATCCTGGGGGGAGCAGGGCTCTGCCCCAGGGCCCTGCCTCACCCCGCCGTGCCCCACGCTCAGGCTGCTCAGTGAAAGTGCCTCGTCAGCAGAATGGCAGGGCAGGGCCAGCACAGCTCCTCCTGCCACCTCCACCTGCCCATCCCTGCAGGACAGGGCTCGGAGCGGCTCCAAGGGAGCGTCGCCCCTGGGAGCTCCTCCTGGAAGGAAAGGCTTCCTTCCTGGCACTGCTGGCCCGCTCAGCCCCACACCTCCCTGTCCTTAAGGACAGGAGTTTGCTCCAGCCTAGGTGAGCTGAGGTGGGGGTGAGGCAGGAGATCCTGCAGGGCCCCATCTGTTCTGGATGTTTGGTGAGATTCCTGAGGTAGTGCAGCTGAAAGCTTTGGGAAGGGGATGGAACCTCTGAACCTGTGTCAGACATCAAGACAAGATCCCCCACACAGCTCACAGGGATCACTTACCTTCCCTAAGCTGGGCTGGGCAGCCAGCAGGGTGTGGGTCTGTGCCATCTGGGAGACCCCATCCCCACCCTGATGCCACGTCCCCAGCAGAGGTGGGGCAGGAGCTGCAGGGAGGGAGGCTGGAGCTCCCCATGGCAGTGCCCAGCTCTGCCCAGGGTGCAGGGCAGAGAAGCCACCCAACCCTCACCCTGCTCTGGCCACTGCTGGGCTATGGGTGACCAGAGCATCAAACCAACCCCACAGGAGACTCCTCAGGCAGCGCAGTGCTGCCCACAGCTTCCTTCCCAGGGACAGGGCTGGTGCATCCCCTCCACATCTGCCACAGCTGGCCAGTGTGGCTGCCTCGGGTGAGGAGCAGAACTCATCCCAGGAAACACAACCTGGTCTGAGCGTGGCTCCGGGCTGAAACTCCAGTTTCATTTCTCCAGCTGACTGACGGGACAGGGACAGGGGGAGCAGGCAAAGGGACAGGGGGAACATGGAGCTGCTCAGTCCCTTCTGCTCCCTGCCCTTACTGCACTGCAGACCTGCTGCCCGAGGGCAGAAGTGAAAGGGCTTGCTGGGGTCAGGGGGCCCTTTCACAGCTGCTGCTCTTCTCCAGGGTTTGCAGGGTGCCAAGCTCCTTTCCAGGGTGCCACGATCCCTTCCAGGGTGCTGAATTCCCAGGACAGCCCCCACCAGGCCTCTCCACAGGAGCTCTCCGTGCCAGAAGCTGCAATGCTGCTGGGCTGCTCCAGAGTTTGCCAGAGGGAGCAGCAGCGAGCACAGAGAGGGTCTTCCTTCCCCAGCTCCATTAGCACTCGGAAACTTTCCAAAATAGCTATTCCGGGCTAATTATTCCATTCTGGAAGTGGATTAAGCTAAAGCGGAAAAAGGCACTCTTATTCTGGAATATGAGCATCCGCACAGGGGCCTCTGCTCAAACAGTTGTTTTAGAAGAGCTATTTTGGCCAAGCACAAAGTATATAAAGCCCCCAGATGAACTCTCCTCCTCAGGCATCGCTGCCCAACGTCCTCCCTAAAACACACGGCACAACGAGCCCTCAGCCAGAGGGTTTTGCCCCTCCCAGAGTCACAACCCGCGGGAAATCCAGGCACCGCTCATTCAGGGTGGGCTAAGGTGCTGCCCCAAGCCTCTCCCTCCCTACCTGGCAGGCAGGTGCAGTCGTAGGTGGTGTCCCCGATCTGGCGGCAGGTGCCCCCGTTCTGGCAGGGCGAGGGGTTGCAGGGCACGTAGAGGTGCTCGCAGTTCTGCCCGGTGTAGGCCGGCTTGCAGGAGCACTGGTAGGTGCCCACCTCGTTGGTGCAGCTGCCCCCGTTCTTGCAGACGGGCGGGGAGATGTTGCACTCGTTGACGTCCTGCTTGCAGTTGGCGCCGTGGAAGCCGGCGGTGCAGCGGCAGATGTAGTGCGCTTCGAAGGGCACGCACTGGCCCCCGTTGGCACACGGGTTGGAGGCACAGGGGTCGGCCTGCTGGCAGGTTTTGCCTGGGGAGGGCAGGGAGAGAGGGTGAGGATGCAAACAGCAGCGCAGCTCTGGGTGGGTGTGATCCACGCCGGGGTGCAGACCTGGATCTGGGACTGGCTGTAACTGTTCCCCCCACCTCAAACCCCCATCGTGCAGGAGGGTCGCAGTTACCTCAGCTGAGATCCACCCACCCCCAGTCAGGTTTGCAAACCTGACACTGATGACATTGTTGAGAGAGAGACTGAACTAGAAACAAGTTTCAACAACTTTCAAAATGTGGCCTTGCAAAAAGACTGGATATTTTAGAAAATTAGAACTGTGAAAGATGCATTGTAGCAGGACCACGTGAAGAAAAAATATGAGTGATTAGCATTAGAAGTAATAGCAACATTGTGTAGTAAAAGCTAATATGCTGAAAAACATTTATAAGGCATTGTAACCAGGAACTGAGGTAACTCTGATAGAGTAACATTGAGTTTTGCATCTCTTACATCTCACTATTAATTGAAACTAATAACAGAATAAAATATTTTAAAACACCTCTCAGCTGCCCCACCTCTATAAAAGCTAAGAAAACCAACACCTCCCCACCTCTCCAAGCCAAAATCAGAGACACCACCCCACCCCGGGTGCTAACCCCTGTGGCAGGCCATCCCTGCCCCAGGTGCCAGCCCTCACCTGACCAGCCGGGCGGGCAGCGGCACTTGTACTCGCTGAGCGTCAGCAGGTCGCAGGTGCCGCCGTTGCGGCAGGGGCTGCTGAGGCAGGCGTTGTCGCGGGGCGTCAGGCACAGCTCGTCGCTGAAGCCCAGGCGGCAGGCGCAGGTGTAATCCACGGTGCTGCCGCGCACCAGCGCCGTGCAGGTGCCCGCGTTCTTGCAGGGGGAGCTCAGGCAGGGGTTGGGCAGCTGGCACCGCTCGCCCACGTAGGCACCGCTACACCTGGCAGGGGCGAGACGCGCCGTCAGCGGGAGGGCCCCGAGTGGGCACCCGGAGACCCGGGGACCGGCCCCGCGCCGCGACCCGGCACGTCGGGTTTGGCGGTGGAGAGGCTCTGCCCTGGCTGCTCCGGGCTGGGAAGAGGAAGATGAAAGAGGTGCTGGGAACAAAGGCGTCCCCCGTGGAGGGGCCTGCGCTGACTTGCAGAACCGCAGCCGCGGCGCTGACATCCTGCAGGGAGATTCTTCTGCCTCCCCTCCCCGCTGAAGAGGAAATCGAGGCACAAGGGACACATGGTGGGGGCAAGAGGAGCATCCCCATGCCCACACCGAATCCACAGGGCCAGGCAGCATCGGGACAGCCCTGCTCCCTGCCCACGCTGGAGTGTCTGCTTCACCAGGGCTATTTTTATCCTCCCTCTGTCCTAAATCACTCAAACACAATTAAGCAGGGGCTCAGCACTGGCTGGCAACAGGTGGGACAAGTTCCTGCTCCTTGCAGTCAGCTGAGACTGACTTCCTTCCCTTCCCTTCCCTTCCCTTCCCTTCCCTTCCCTTCCCTTCCCTTCCCCAAATCCAAACCCTGCACAAGGAGGGTGAGTGGCCCTGGCTGCTGCATCCCTCTGTGTAGGGGCTCTGAGAAAAGAACCCCTGATGCCACCACCAGCTTCACCATCTGTCACCACTGGCCACCTGGCCTGGAGCAGCACCGGAGCTGGCACCAGAGATACGGCCTGAGGGCAAACCCCACCAGCCATCCTGGTGGGCCTGGGCAGGGTGTGTGGCTGGCAGGACCCTGCAGAGGGGGGAAGATGAGGACGGAGCCAAGCTGTGCACCTGACACAAAAAAATCCCAGAGATGAGGCACAAACCCCTCTTGTATCCCATCTGCAACACGCGATGCCACCACAGGATTTGTCCCCAGCCAGCTCTGCTCACATTACAGCTCTTCCAAAGAGGGATGCTCTGTCCTGGCTGTGCTGTGCTGTGCTGTGCTGTGAGTAGGGCATGGGAGGAGTGAGACAGGGCTGGAATGCTGCTGTCCCACACCATGATGGCAATGCCACCACAGGCTGAGCCCAGAAGCCTTGGGAGCAGAAATAAATCTGGGATCCCGCATGGCCAGGAGCTTGGGGTAAGGCAACCCCAGCTGGAGGTGATGGGTGGGGAAGGTGACAGCACCTGGGCACTGGGGGACTGTGGTCGCAGGGTGCTGTGGCAGGTCAGGCTCAGGGCACCACCAGCTCACACCTGTTGCCATCAGATCTGGTGGGACATCACATTCCTGAGCCTCCTGCACGGCCTCCAAGGCTCCTGTGGCAAGGGGGTGAGCAAGGGGGGTCCCAGAGAAGGGTGCAGAGCACAGCAGTCACCTGCAACTCCCAAAACAAGCCCGTGGGGCTCCTCTGGTGAAGCACAACCAGCAAACCCCACCCTCAGCCGCCCCAGCCCGGAGTCACGGCGCTTTGCCGGCAGCAAAACCACGTTTCAGCCCCTCTCCCCCTCTTCCCCTACTTTTTTTTTTTTTCTTTTTTTTTCTTCTTCTTTTTTTTTTTTTTAACCCAATTCTGATTTCATTGTCGGGGATTGTGTGAGAATTTGTCGGGATTCGGAGACATTTTGAGTTAATGAGACGGCATTATCCAGGCCAAATGAAAAAGAAAATGTGTATAATAATAAATCAGGGCATCTGCTCGGCACACAAAGGGCGGCGGGGAGCAGGTGTGCATCCTAATGAGGCTCAGCAGCTGCCGGCGCCCGCGGACGGTGCCCGGCTCGCCGGCGGCTCCGAGCCCCGGGCGCCGCGGCCGCTTCTGGGTGGCTGCGCGGGGGAATGCGGAGCTTGGGGCCGCCTGAGAAGGGCTCTTTGTGCGGGGCCGGGCACAGGCACAGGCGCGGGGACAGGAGCAGGCACAGGCACGCCGCTGGGCTGTGCAGTCATCTGGCAAAAGCGCCGCCTCGCCGCACCGCACACGCTTTTTTTCTTAAAACAATCCGCCCCGCGCTCCTCTCGGCGGCTGGAGGATAGCTGAGAGTCGCGGGAGGCTCCAGTGGGAGGGAAAGGCGGAAAAAAAAAAGGGGGGAATGAGGAGAGGGGGGAAAAAAAATTTGATGCTGGACAAAGAGCTGCGGTGGCAGCGCGGGAAGCGCCGAGCGCGGCGGTGCCACCGTGGGAGAGGGACACGATGCTGGGAGAGCAGGAGGGGATGCTCGGCATCCCAGGCCAAGGCAGGAGGACAGCAGGGCTCTCTGGAATTGGGGTTCCTGCGCTGTGAGGTCAGGGAAAAGGGGCACACAGCCCAACGCCCTCCTGCCCAATTGGTTTTGGGACCGATTCCGATTCCAGCGCAGGCGAGTGGGGCTTTGAACACGTGGATGGGAAAGCAAAGTAAATCCCAGCCTGAATGTGGGCATGGTTATTAGCTAGGAGGTTAATTAGTGATTGGAAGAAGAGCCCTGAGGGACAGGGAAGCCCCTGCCTGAAGGCACAGGGCGGGTTGGGGTCTCTGGCAGTGCCTGGGCTGGGGCTGCCCCACACCTGGCTGGGATGCTCAGGTGCTTTCCAGGCTTGTGCTTCAGGAAACCCCTCAAGTTTCATGGAGTCGGTGGATTATTTTAAAATTAATTTCTGTTTGTGTTAAGAGCTCATTTATGGTCACAAGCAACTCCAGAAGTGAGGAGAGTGCAGCAGACGACAGGGAAGAGTTCAGCAAAAAGGGCTGAGATGGGCACATGTGGGCCAGCAAGTCCAGGATACACTCATGCTCTGTATTTATCCTCCCAGAAAGGGGCATTCCCAGCAAACCTTCAGGAAAAAAGCAACACAGCACAGGCACCCTTCCAATCCAGCAGTCACTGCTCTAACTCAAGGAGGAGCTTCTGTTGTGGGGCTGTGCAGCACAGACCCTCTGTGCATCCCAACCTCACACACACCAGCTCCCAGCACGGGGAACCTCCCAAACCTTTCCATGGTTTCTAAGTCATCTTGCTTTCTTTGTGCCCAGGACATCCTCCTCCCTCACACCTGGTGGATTCCACGCTGCTCCTGCACCTTCTGTAGATGCCTCAGCATAGAACAAGGCTGTTCCTGCACTCTCTGCAAGAGCAGGTCTGAGACAAGCAGGGAAGAGCCCATTCCCAGCTATGGATGAAGCCACAGGATGGATTTCACTGTTCCCTCCCCTCACAGAACCCAGAGCTCATGCATAGACAGAGACTGGAGCTGCATTTCAAAGCCCAGCGACCTCAGCAGATTCAGAGTCCTGGCTGCAGAGGAAAGCCTGGAGACAAGTCTCGCATGCAAAGCAAGAGATCAAAAACCAGGTGAAGAATCAGGGCAATCCAAGTTGTAGTTATTTTTCAGCTTTTCCAGGTCTGGAAAGGCTGGATTCAGCAGAGCTAAGTTCAACTCCCAGCTATGCTACAACCTCACCTATTTCTCCAGGGGCTAAAAACCTCTCCTAAAGCTCAGCCCACGGAGCTGAGCTTTATTTTCTGTAAAAAATGTGAGGTGGTGTGAGGGATTCCAGGTGAGCAGACGCGGAGGATGCGACGTCCCCGCGGGCTCAGCCAGGTGAAGATCACCCTGTGGTTTTTCCTTTGGCATTTCCCAAGCCAGGGCTACCCAAACCAAACCCCAAGCAGCTCATGGAAATTAGCATAGGAGACATTAAAGCTCGGCTTTAATTACAGAGATATGTGTTGGCAGAGGACGGGGCGGGTGCTGCAGGATGAAAACAGCTCAGGAGGGCCATTAGAAAGCGGCTTTGAGGTGGTGAAATGTGGCCAAGCTGCCCGGGGTCCCGAGGAGCCTCTGGGAAAGCCTCGCTCAGGCCGGTGTGGTCACAGCCCCAGCTCCAGGCATGACCAGAACCCCGTTCCCAAACCAGGCAGGAATGGCCAAAAATACCGCTGTGTCTGCCTCACTGTTTCCGTTGACTCATTAACGTGCTGAGGAGGCACCAAATGCTCCATTTTAGCCACTGACAGAGGGTGACAGCATCCCCATCCCAATCCCAATCCCAGTGATGGCCAAGCCCTGCTCCAACACACAATTCTCCTCCTCCCAGCACCATTCCAGCAGACAATCTCACAACTCGACACTTCTGGGGTGTGTCCCACACCAAGGGACCAGGCAGGACAGGGGACAGCATCCAGTCCCCATCCCTGTGGATGAGGGTGCTTCTTGCAGGGGTGAACACACTGATTTACACCCCTTGGCTGTCTGGGGCTGCCTGGTGGCTTTTTTTGTTTTGGGGGGTCAGGCAGAGGCTGGGAGCTGGATTCCCACAGCACCAGGCTGGGATGAGCATCTGAGTGCAAACTGTGGTGAGGAGGGACACGATTAATAATGCACTGAGCTGCCGGCCCATAAATCTGCATGATTCATGGCCAGTGTGAAGGGTGATGGAGAAGGCCTTGTCCAAGGTCAGACAGCAATCCCTGGGGACAGCCTGGGAACAGCAAGAGCAGCTCCAAATTCCCACTCTGCTCCCAGCACCAAGCCTGGGCCAAATCTGGATCTGCTCAGCACATGCATTTGTTGTGTCTGCTGCACATCCTTGAGGAGTTACAACCAATGGCCCAACGCTGCAGCTATTCCAGCAAGGCTCCAGGAGAGCTCAGCAGATCAGAAGATCAAAAGCATGAATGAGCTGCAGGAGTATCAGAGCCAACAAGTGCTGCTGCCACAGCTCTGCTCTACATCTCTGGTTGCTGGGCTGCCACAGCTTCCAGCCCCTCTGGCGGAGGTGGCAGAGTTGGGGTGCCCATCCCAGCCCCTCTGGCCGAGGTGGCAGAGTTGGGGTGCCCATCCCAGCCCCTCTGGCAGAGTTGGGGTGCCCATCCCAGCCCCTCTGGCCGAGGTGGCAGAGTTGGGGTGCCCATCCCAGCCCCTCTGGCAGAGTTGGGGTGCCCATCCCAGCCCCTCTGGCAGAGTTGGGGTGCCCATCCCAGCCCCTCTGGCGGAGGTGGCAGAGCTGGGGTGCCCATCCCAGCCCCCCTAGCCTGTAGTTTCTGCTCTGGGTGCTCCTCGTGTGTGGCTCTGCTGCTGGCAGCCCTTTGTTCGCTCTGTCCCCGCTCGCGGCTTTTCCTCCAACCCACCAGCAACAGGTTTTGTCCCTCCGCAGCAATGCGGGCACTGAAAGCATCCCGAGGCAGATGTTTCTGTGACCTCTGACCCCAGACTAATGTTTTCCTTTCTGCACTAAGCTGCCATCTGCCAGGGCCGGCACAGATGACACCCAGGCGCTCCCGCAGCCCAGCCCAGCGCGGCTCCGCACGGCGGCACCGGGGCTTTGTTCAAATTCGGGATGCACAGCCCTCTTCACATACAGCCTGGGGCCAGGGCGTGTCTCAGAGGTGCTGGCTGCGCCTCTGGGGATGTCCTGTGTCCTATGTGGGGGCTCAGCCTGCATCACCCCTCAGCTCACACCACCCACTGCTCTCCTGCCTGGCTGCAGCGTGTCCTCCCAAGGGAACCCGAGACTGTGGCAGGGCTGGAGGTAAAACCCACTCTGGATTTAAAATGTACAAAAAAACCCCCCAACAGGCAAAGTGGAAACCAGGGGTAAACTGGAGCACATGCACGGGCTGCCCCCCATGCCCATCCTATGGAGGGGGAGGTTCAGGGGACAGCCCCACACTGCAGGAGGGGACAGGGGGCTGGTGGGGAGCCCCACATCCAGGCTGCCTCTTATCTGCTCTGCTATCACCTAACCTCTTCCTCACCCTCAACTGCTGGAAGCACAAACGGCCGTGGTTGTTTTCCCCAAGGTATGAGCAGCGTGGGAAAGCTGAGCAGGGCAGGCTCAGGTCTTCACTCAAGCACCATTTTGGGGGCACTTGAGACTAATGGGACCAGGACACTCCCTGGTGCTGGGTGTAGGGTCTCCCACCATGGGGAGAGGCCCCCACCCTGACAGGTTGGGCTGGGGGATGCCATTCTCTTCTCTGTGGTACCTGTGGCTCGGAACAGCCACCTCAGATGAGCCCAAAGTCTCAGGCAGAGCCACCCCAGCACAGAGAAGGTTCAGGACCACAACTGTGACCTTGAGTGGTGCAGAGGGTCCCCCCGAGGGACCTTCACACCCCCAGAGCCCCGTGCAGCAGCAAATGTGCTGTGTGACCTGTGGGTGGCTGTGCCAGCGTGGTCAGGACCCCATGGAGCAAATCAAGCGGCCGAACGTGAGCAGGACACTCAGGTTTCACATGTTTGCTGGCAACAGCTGAGGGGAGGAGAAACAACCCGCAGGAGAACCTTTCTTAGCTGCACAACAGCCCAGAGCTACTGCAGGCTGCTCCCAGGTGCAGCAGTGACACGGCCCTACCGCGCTGTCCCCACACCTCTCGGGGTAGCTGTCACCCCAGGGCTGACACAGGAACCACAGCCCCTGCCCCACTCCTTCCCCAGCAGCTGCACAGGGGCAGCAGGGAGCCTGCTTTCCATCAGAGTCACCTTTCCAGCTGTGCCAGTGGCTCCCTGCCTGGCACAGCCTGGGAGCGACACCCCAGCTTTCTCCTCAGGTTACACCCTTCCCCATGAGACACGTTTGCTCGCTGCCAGCCCAGGGAGCCCTGATCTCCCCTGGCTCCAGTCTGACCAGGGAAAAGGCCAGTGCTTGGGGATATGTCTCCATGTCCCTGAGAGAAGAAACCTGCTTCTTACTCCATCTTATTCCATTCATTCTCACTGCACAGCCCGCTCAAGAATCCCTCCCGTGATGCACGGAGCAACAGGTGCATACCACAGCCTCCAGGATGGCTTCTTTGGAAACATCCTGCTGACACAGGAGCACACTCTGGAGCCAGGGGAAGGCAGGGAGGTCTGGAACACAATCCTGCTGGGGAATCAGAGCTCAGGACCCTGCTCTCTGCCCCCACCTCCTCACCTAGCATCACCAGGAGCACACACAAGGAAATGGGTGCAGGGAGATGAGGAATACTTTTGGATGCTGCTCCGACCTCCCTGGAGCACACGGGGCTGTGGATGCTCCTGTTCCCTGGCAGCCAGGGGCTGGGGGGCTGCTTGAGCCCCCTCTGGCAGCAGGCGTGGCTGGGCTCACCACACCTCACCTGCAGCTTTGCTCGGTGGCTCCTGTGGCTGTTAATAAACCAAAGGCTTTGCCACAGCTCCCAGGAGAGCCAAGGCATGAAGGCAGAGCTGCCCTCACCCATGTGGGGCACCCCGACTGGGTGATGCACCCTAAAGCTCCCCCGGCGCCGGCACAGCCCCACAGAAACCTCCAGCAGCCACGAGGGAGCTCCCAGTACCAAAACCCAGCACAAGACCTAAGTGGTGGTTTTTTAAGAAGTCTCATCCAGGTCCTGCTTTATTAAACACTCTGGGACACCAGCCTGGGAAAAAAGCAGAGTTTCACACAGGGAGGTGGTTGGCAAAGCAGCAGGTTACTCCAAGTGACATCAGGTTAATAAAGCAAGAGCAGATCTCCATTCTTGTTTAATTAAAAAAGCAAACTGCAATCCCAAGTCTTTGATGTGTTTTTTTTTTTCTCTTGTTCCATTTCATTTTTGACCTAGCCCAAGTCATCTAATTGAGATTTTAAGATCCAGACTTTCATCTGGAGAGAAACTAAAGGAATTCCCAAAGCTGGATCCACTCGTGGACAGGAGTGGGGAAAAAACATGCTAGAGCCCAGTTCCTCCTATGAAAGAAATAAATGGCTTTGTTTCTTGAGCAGACATTAGTCAGGACAGTTTGGGAATCAAAGTTCCCATTGTAATGAAAAACAATATAATCCCATTACTAAGCAGAGTGGCCAGGCTATTCACGGGTGGTAACTGGCTACCTGGGAAGGAGCTGCCTTTCAATGGAGCTTCATTCACAACAAACATGAAAGATGTCGAAGGAAGAGCCCAAGACAAAACTCGCCTCATTCCCACCCTCAACAATGGCTGCTATGAAATATTTGTTTTCCCCAGTCGATGTTTTTTTAATATCCTCTGCCGGTGTAAAGCTGCACAACCCCATTGTTTGTGGGAGCCCGGCTCACTCTGCTCACCCTGGCCCCTGCTCCTTCTCTTGCAGGAGCCCATTTATGGGGTGGCCACGAAGGATTTGCGTCCAGCAGAGGATCCCCAGGGAGCACAGCCTGAGCTGAGGCTGGCACATGGTCCCATTGCCCACCTGTGGGACTTTCCTGGGGCAGGTCCCCCAACGAGCACCCACAGCACCCATCAGACACTGGAATGACATCTGAGAACACTCCCTCCAACTGCTCCCTGCTTTTGCCCTCTAAAATTGTTTTATTCTTTAAGCCAGCAGAAGAAAAAGTCAGAATTTGGGGGAGATAAGGAATTTCTACCTCCACAGGCTGCCCGCCAGTCCAGCACTGCTGGTGCTTGAGGTCACTCTTCCCTCCCCACCCCTTTTGGGGTAACTGCTGGTTTTCCCCCGCTCTGGACCCAGCACTTGCTGCCCATGCAGGTTGAATTCACCCAGCTGTGCTCTCAGAGCTCTGGCACACACACAGCCCCAGTGTCACCATCTCACTAAGAGATGATAGACTCCTTTTTCCCCCTCAAACCAAGTTTTGGCTAAACACCGCGCTGCCCCAGAGCCAAATATGGAAAACTCCCACTCGTGACCCCAGCATCCCACTCGTCTAATCCTGAACTTAAAACCTACGATTAGGATCTGAACAGCCACCAAAAGTTTAAACAACCTAAATTTAGCCCTGATATTTATAAACAAGGAGGAGAGGGGGGTTTTGCAGAGCACACGGGTGCCCCGTGGCACAAAGCCAACTGAAAGCCAAAGAAATTCCTGCTGGGGCTGTTTCAGTGGGATGGAGAGTGGGCAAAGGTGGCAATGGCCAGACAGGGGTGGATCCAGCTCCTCTCAACCTCACAGCCATGGAGCTGCTGGTCTCCCTTTGCGGGCAAAACTCCCAAAAATAGTTACCAGCAACAAAACTTGGAAACCATGTGCTTAAGGACCCGAGAGCAGACGGGAACAGCTCCTGGGATCTGCATCCCGGGATTTCTGCTGCTGCCGAGTTTAACCAAGGAAACGGCGAGGGAGGGAGGGAGGGAAGCCTCTGCCTCCGACACCTTTTGCCGGCAGAAATCCCTGTGTCAACATGACGCCTTGCCGAGGGAGCAGGGACAATGGTGGCGGCTGTGCCCTCCGGCCGCAGCCCGCATTCCTGCCCCCCTCCCCTGGAAACCCCCCTTTTGTGGGGAGCAGCAGGCCCTGTGAAAGGGCCGTCTGTCGCCCTGCCTTTTGACTTGAAGGTCTGTGTCTAACATTTTAATAGGGGCTGGGGGCCGGGGACAGCCCCCCCTCCTCCCGGGCTGCTCCCCGCGGGGTCATTCTCCCAGCCCGCCCCAAAGCTGCACATCCCATAGGACAGCCACATTCCTCCACCTGCTCCAGAGGAGCCATCCCA
The DNA here is from genome assembly GCA_013396995.1 of Dicaeum eximium. Classification (NCBI taxonomy): domain Eukaryota; kingdom Metazoa; phylum Chordata; class Aves; order Passeriformes; family Dicaeidae; genus Dicaeum; species Dicaeum eximium. Next base: position 278,467 of record VWZP01004917.1, on the reverse strand, counting down.
TGGCTTTACCATCCCACAGTGCCTTTGGGAGGGTCTCATGCTGTCCCCCCCAAGAAGGGATGCTCCAGCAGGGCTGGAGTGCTGGGGACATGCTCTCCTCCATGGCTGCTCACTGACAGCAGAACATTCCTTAAAATAAACCACGGGACACTCCCAAATGCTCAAATCCCCAGGCAGCGATGCCAGCAGGGAGCACGTGGGACTTGTGGTCCCCATCACCCTGCTGACATGGGACAGAGCAGCTGACAAAGCCAAAAGCCACAGTGCCAAATTGTGGCACTCCTTTCCATGCTCCTCTTGGGGACAGGTGGGACAGGCACAGGTAGCATCACGTCACACCACAGAGGATGAGGAGGAACGGGGATGCCAAACTCTTTCCTGACAACAGATCAAGCACAGAGGGTAGAAGCAAAGCTGGCACTGCCACTCTCAGCCGTGGTGGCTTTAAATCAAGCCCAAAGCAACAGGTTCTCCACCCCTGGGTGCCCCTGTGGCACCCAGCCCTCCTAGCCCACCACCACCAGGCCACTTGCCTGCAGGGTGCCCCTTCTATTAAATCAGGGCAACGTTATAGCGTCATTAAAACTTAATAAATCCATTTCCCATATAAATACCATTAAATCCAGGTTTTGGGGAAGGGAATTAGGGTGAAAACTTGTTAAAAGAAAATTACTTCGGCGCAAATAAATTTTTGCAACTTGACTGAGCATGAAAGTTTCCCATTAAAATGCGACTCGGCTCTCTTTGCTGGAAATGTGCAAGGGCCTAATAACCATGGCCTAAACATTAACTGTTTAACTGGCTTTTCCAATATTAACTCCAGGCTGCCATGGGGGGAAGGGGAGGACGTGACGGGTGAGAGCTTGAAGCAGACATTAATTACTGCTGTGCGAGGGAGGCACACCCTGAGCTCACTTCTCACCAGCATCCTGCTCCCATGGCACACGCTGGGATTTTGGGTTTGTTCTGTGCAGGGCCACAAGTTGGACTCAATGATCTTTGTGGGTCCTGTCCAGCTCAGGGTGTTCTGTGATTCTGTGATTCCCAACAGAACTGATTTTGGGTATGGCTGGCTTTAAGCACAGCATGAATTCTGCTGCACGTGAGGCAGGAGTTGGACTCAGTGATCACTGTAGGTTCCCTCCAACTGAAAATATTCTTTCTGGGGGTAGAGCTCCTGATAAAGCCCAGCCACACATCCCTCCCTCATCCCAAACACCTCACAGAGGTTTTATTCCTACATCTCTCACACCAAGTCCTGCATTTACCAATAGGAACCTCCAGCACCATTGGTGTGCCCAGAGCAGCTGTGGCTGCCCCATCCATGAAAGTGTCCAAGGCCAGGCTGGACAGGGTTTGGAGCAAGCTGGGCTAGTGGAAGGTGTCCCTGCCCATGGCAGGAGGTGGAATGAGATCTTTAAGGTCCTTTCCAACCCAAACTATTCCACAGTTCCATGATCACCCTTTTAACCACCAGCAAACTCCTTGAGATATGTGGAAACACATCCTGTACCACAGACCCTGCCCATGGGGGACCTGGCAGCATGAAGAGGTGGCAGGAGAGGACCTGACCCACCAGATGTGCCCAAGAGGAAGACAGAGTCCAGCTGTGGGTGTCCAGGTGAGAACAGGCACCATCACTCCTGGCCAGATGCTCAGCTGGAAGCAGCACTGAGCTGCTCTACCAGCAAGAGCCAGGTGTTAAACACTGGGAAGATCCCAGGTGGACACCTCCAACTGTCCTGGGGAGCTGCCATGGTCTGGTGTCACTGGGACCAGCAGGGTTCTGCAAAGACTTCCCAACATCACACACAGGAGCTCTGCCATGAAGTCCAGTCAGTAGGGCCTGACCCTCACTCCTCTCTGCTCCTGGGTGCCTCCACATTCAGACAGCCAAGAATCAAAAATCCAGCATTCCCCCTTGACACCAGAGCAGCATTTCTACCTTTATTCCAGAACTCTGGCTGCAGCAAATCCGTGCTCATGAGGGCACCCTGCAGCAAGGCAGCGTCAGGGACCGATGGGGTTTGGGCACAGCTGCTGGGATGGGTGGATGCAGCACCATCCTTCAGCCATGGGGCTCAGCACCATGTGCCACAGGCATGTCATGAGATGAAAACACCACTTGGGAAGAAACTGGAATCATCCCAAACCATCACTTCTCCAGACTGCTGGAGAAGTGCTCCTTTCTAACCCTGAACTCAAAGCAGAGCTGAAGGAATCGCCCAGCCTGGGGAGTGGTGAGTGAGCAGCCCAAGTTTCCCTCGGTGCTGCCCCATCCCAGGCAGCAGAAGGAGCCTGGCAGGTCCTCAAGGATGGCTGCACACAGCTCTGAGTGCAGCAGGGGGCCCTGAACACCTTTTTGGCCACTGGGAAGAAGGCAGGACTCAACCAAGACCCCACAGCAGGTCTGCTTTCCCAGGAGGGGTTAAGTTACATCCCAGAGGCTCCTCCACTCTGCAGCCCCAACACATGGTGCAAAACCTTCACCTGGCAGCACGTTAACCACAGAGAAGTCTCCATTCAGATCCAGAGCTCACCAGCTCTCCCTAAGTGCACCCCGGGGCTACTCCCTCGTTAAACACACTGATGCTCTATAAATTTCACATTCCACTCATGTACACACGCTGCCACCACTTGGGACACCAACCAACACGAGCCAAACGAGGGTCAGCACACCTGCAGGCCTGGAAAAAGCAGGTTAATTTCCAAACAATGTTATTTTAAAACTTGCTAACTGCCTCCTGATTATGTTGTCCGAGCCCTTAATTGGTGAATAGCCTGGTCTTGCAGTGACTTATACGTGTCACCCTCATGCTACATACAATAAACCATAATAGCCTGGGAGGTGAGGCCAGGTGTGAGGTACCAGCTGGAATAAATGGACATGTTGTGGCTGCCAGCAGGAAGGAAGACAGTGAGTCAGGTGTTGAGATGGAGGAGATTTTGATGGAATAAAACATACCCCACAGTGAGTCACCTCCAGCCCCAGGGAGCAGAGCCCCATGCCCTGCTCCACACCACGAGACCATGGAAATTGAAGATGCCCCTGCTCATTGCAGATGACCTTTAAAGGTCCTTTCCAAGCCAAACCATTCTGTGAGCACACAGCTTTGAGTACCTGGTGGGGAGCAGCCCCACTGATGTGAGGTGATGAAGACACCTGGGAGTTCCTGAGCCCCTCTGCATCACCCCATCTCTCCTGCTCCTCTCTGTGCTGTGGGTGCTCTGAGGGACCCACTGAGATATCTCCTCTCAAACATATCCCATACTCACCACACAGGACAACCCTCTAGCCACCACAGGTATCCAAGCCAGGAGAAAAACCAAGCCAAAATCCTCAGCCCAAGGAATAAAATCCCAAGGATGCAGAGGAGGAGAGAGTGGGACCACCTGAGACAACTGACAACCATGGAGACACCCTGCAGAGAGCAGAGATACAAACAGATTCTTTTAGGCAAGAGCTAAAACCCTCACTGCTGTCCCAATGACCTCAGCAGCTGGGCTTCAGTTTCTCTTCCACTGGAATCCACAACAGGTGACACTCTGGTATTTTTAATCTCCCCTCTTACCCATTTCCACCTTGTTCTTTTCCGAGAATGAGATCAGACTCGAAAGAGCCACCAAGAGTTCTCAACATGGCTGAATCACTGCTCGTCTACTTCTTTAAGAGCTTCCTCTGGCTGATTGTTCAACACTCCACCCTCTTCCTCTCCAGCACCGAGACTGCATTTTTTCTTTGTTATTATTTCATGGAAATAACGTTGGGTTAAAGCACATGAGAAAAACCAAACCAGAAGGAAACTTCCGCCCTTTACAATGAGATAACAATGACTGAGCAGCTGAATAACTTGAAGGGCACAGAAACTCGCGGGGCTCACATCACTCCTCTGCCTTCCTGGTTGTCTCCTGAAAGAGTTTTGAGCTAAAATAATCACCTCTTCCCGCTACAGTCCCCCTCAGAATGCTTCTTCCCGTGTTTCTGGCCTGCTGCCCGTGGAAGCTGGTGGTGGCAGCGGGCACCAGCTCAGGAGCCACTGCCCTGGCTGAACGACAACGCCGTGCTGATTCATAAACAGAGGAAGTACTTTAGCAAACCGACTTTTCCCCCTTCTCAGCACAAGCCCAGTGATTAATTTAACTTATTCTTTCCCTCTGCTGTCTCTTTTGCTTCTCTGAGCAAGAGGAGAAACCAGGCACAGCTCCTCTGGCTTTAATGGTGGAGGAGGGCTGAAAGCTCAGCCCTCTTTCAATGCCATCTGCTTTTAACTAGCAGAGCAAGGGAGGTCCTGGGAATAAATGTCACATGGCACAGGGAGCTAAAATCAGCCCAAGTCATTTGCAGGGATGCCAGTCAAAACTAGGGTCATCCAACAGTCTAATTAGGCGCTATCACTAGAAGTCAAAAATGACCCCTTGGAAAAACCTTCTCATTTACTCTGGGAAAATGCCTTAGTCCAAGGCGAGTGCCTTTTCTGCAATGCCACAGCTCCCCAGCACCACGGAACCTCACGCCAAGCCCTGCAGCAGCCACCAGCTCCAGCCTGGGCCTTTTAAAGCTCCAGCTCTGGGACAAAAACACCCAGAGCCTTCAGCTGGGGCTTGTGCAAGACCCACAAAACTGCTGCTGCTCTTCCTGTGCTGAAAGACCCGGATAACCCTGCCAAGATGGAAAGCAGTTCCAAAGGAGCCTAATTAAGGCACTTCTGTCTCAGGCCCTCCAATACAACGCTTGGTCCCCTCCATTCAATTAAAGCCCTGCGTGCCCTGCACCGCCTGGCAAAGGGACAAGCAAGATAAGGCACCTGGAGCTTTACAAACTATCCTGTAAAATAATAAAAGGCAGAGAAAGCTCCTGGTCTCGCACCGGCGGTTCCCTTTCCGTAGCAGGGCTGATAACCTGGGCTTGGAGTTATCAGAGTTGGCTCCACGTCCCCCAGCCAGCTCCGTCCCGCCACAAGCGCCGGGACACTCTGGAGCAGCATCCCCCTTGTACACTATTTATTTCACTCCACTTTCTAATTGGATTTGTGGGGGCAGCACAAAGGGGCTTTATGGCCAAACTTTGTTAAGTGCCAGGCCGAGCAGAGATGTGGCCAGCAGCCAAAATGGTGCATTTCACGCAGGCGCCAAAGGGCAGTGCCAAGCTTTGCTGCGTCTGCTATCTTGTGCTCTTGGCTCTGCTTTGTTTAAGAAGCTTGGAAGCAAAGCTCCTCGTCAAGAGATATTCAAACAAAGTGAAAAACCAGGATTTTGCGAGTTGCTATCAGGTAACTTGGGAAGTTGCACCTCCTTCAGTCTGGCTGTACCTCCCATATCTGCTCCCATCGCCCTGCATGGGACAAGAGCTTTAACACACCCAGAGCACGCACCTTGTGCTCCTGAAAAATTAACTCACACACACTCACGGAGCATCTGCAGCCGAGAGAGAAGTGGTTGTTCACAGCCTGCAACCAAGAACTTCTTTAAAATTAACTTTTTCTCTTAAAAAAAAAAACCCAACCAATCCACCCTGAGCCTACTTTGGAGGCTTCTCCAAATAGAGCTCGCACACATCAGATCTAATTAGATTCCATCACCATCTGCACATGAAATGTAAATCAGGAGTTGCAGAGACTTAAGAAAAAAAGGAAAGAATGACCACAAGGAAAAGGAGGGGTGTAAGGTTGGGGAGGGGGTGGAGGGTTGGGCATTCTGGGAAGCCATACATGATTAGTCACACAGCATTAATCTGCCTCCCTTAACAATAGCTGCCGAATTTCGACCGAATCCCAGCTGTCGCTCTTTGAATGAAAGAAAACAAGATTTAGAGCGTCAAGCGTTGGTAAGGGCTTCTGTGCAAAAAAAAGTGGCGTGCATTCATTAGTGCCTCACAAAGGGACCCAGCCTTTGTCCATTAAATTGCTCATGTGCCTGATTGATTTGCTGATTTATTTGCACCAAAGGGTTGGGGGGCTCAGCTTGGAGAAGGGGGCGGGAGGTGCCCGGCTACTGGGCAGAGTAACGGCACCCAGGCGGATTTGCAAAAAAAAAAAGCAACGCACATTGTCAAGGGAAACTGCCATTCAACAGGTTGGGATTGGAAATGCCTTCAGGTTCCTCCGCTGAGGACTTCCTATTTGGAAATTTGGGGTGGGTGGGAACGTCTCCCCGCCTGCTCGCAGCTCAGGCCGTGTTCAACAGGCAGAGGGGAAATCTGGCCGGAAAACAGAGCCTTGCCCATTCACATTTCTTTTATGGAATAGTTTTAAAAAGGGAGCTGGAGTCTTATTCATTTCTCTTGGTTATTGTTCCCTGGGAGCCTGGAGTGAATCGGCCATCGCTGCGGTGGGTCGGTTGGTCCTTCAAAGAGTCCCAACGCTTTACACATCCGTTTCCCCACAATCAGCTTGGAGAAAGACCCAGCCTGGATGCCAGGTCCCACCAGGAACGCCAGGCTACACTACAGCCTGGCACCAGCACTGGCAGGGCTGCAGGAGGAGGTGCCTCATCATCCCACGGACACCACTGGGGCAGCTCCAGCAGCCAGGGCCATGCCATGGAGCCTCTCTGGAGTGTTTATTGGAGATGTACTGGTCACCCTAGTGTGCAAGGGACTGAAAGGCAGTGCTTCAGGGCCAGGAGGGAGTAGCTGGAGAACAGACAGACAGACAGCCTCCTTCCCCGCCCGACTGTCCAAGGAGCGCCGCAGGCTGGCCCTACCTCCTGCTCCATCAGCAGGGCAGTCTGCATAGGCTAACACCAGCAAAACATGGCCCTTTGCCCATGTTTTTCCACCCAGCCAGGAACAAAGCCCGATCCTGCCAAACTCGCGGTGACTCCTACACAAGCAGGTTATTCTTGCCACTCAAGGAAAGAAAACGCATCTTGCCCTATTAAATCCAGAGCCTTCAAAGCAAAGTCAACATGCATGTCAATAACTTTGGTCGGGGGAGATGAAAATCCTCTGGCTGCTCCATACTTACTGGCACACCTCCGTCCCGTTGGGAAAAGTTTCACACTTGCCCCCGTTGAGGCAGGATTCAGCAAGCTGCGAGCACCGTAAACCTGCAAACAGAGGGACAGCATTAGCCACAGCTCAGGGCCCTGGTGGCAGCAGGGGGGCTGCACCCCCTGGTGTCACCTGGGCTGGGGACAAGCTCGCTGAGACCCCCAGACCCCCTGTGCCTGCACAGCCTGGTGAGGTGGGGTCCAGCACCCGGCAGCCCTGACCCGCAGGGTGATGGACGGGGCAGGGCCCCTGCGCTGAGAGCCTCACCTAAAAATAAACCCAGGGTGGGTTTGAGGGTAGGCTGTGCCTGCTCCTCCAGCAGGACGACTGACAGAGAGAAACCCCAGATCAGGCCCTTGACTGAGAAATGCCATTTGGGAAAAAACATCCAGCTCGGGGCCCATTAGTTACCATGAGCTCGGTAACGAAATGAGTCGCCCGTCATAACTTGCTATGAGTAAAGGTTTCATTGTCTGGCCCTCAGAGCCAAATTCTGCAGAGTTACCACAGCAACTCGCTGAAAGTACCAGAATCGCTTCCGATTTCCACCCCGGCTCGCTCTTCCCCTTCTCTGCCCGCTCGCTCTTCACGGTAACTGGTTCTGCGACACGCGTGTGAAGCCGGGGCAGTTTCACATTGAGCGACTGCAGCTTCGCACCGCCACCGCCACAGCCCAGATCCTGCCCTGGATGGTGCCGAGCCCGGGGTCACCCCGCTGGGGCTCCGTGTCCCAGGCACACGGACTGGGGTGCTGGGAACCACTCCAGCGGGATGCTGCGACCGCTCCGCCCGGCCACAACTTTCTGCAAACTTTGCCTCCGACGGCTCCTAGTCCTGCTGTGAGAGCAGCACCGCTTCCTTCGCTCCCCAAAATCCTCTCAGGGCTCTCCGGAGGGGGCTACTAAACTCTGTCCCGGGGCAGGGGGCACTGCAGGGTCCCGACCCCCCGGGATGGGCTGCGCCCCACTCCATCCCGCACTCCCGGCCGCTTTAGGGGCTCTTTTCCCCTGCCCCGACCCGCTGCCCCCGAAGGTCGCGCAGCGCTTTGCGGCGAAGCACCCGGACCCGCCCCGCAGGGGGGGCCCCGACTTTCAAGAAACAGGAAACCGAGAAAAATTTGCAAAACGGTCAAAAGCTGTCGCAGAAGATCAGCAAGAGCGCGGCCGCCCTGCGCGCCCCTCCGCCGGGCCGAGCCCCGGCTCCCCCGGTGGCCCCCGGCACCGAGCTCCGCTCCCCCCGACGGCAGCGAGCGCCGCTCCCCGCGGCAGCCCCGGGCACCGAGCTCCGGCTCCCGGTGGCCCCGAGCGCCTCCTTCGGGGCACCGAGCCCCGGCCCCGCCGCGGGCTCACCCGCGCTCCCCCGAGCTCCGGCCACCCCCGCGGGGCTCAGCCCCGCTCTCCCAACACGGTTCCGGTCCCGGTTCTCCTGCTGGCAACGAGCTCCGGCTCTCCCGCAAGAGCCGAGCCCAGTCCCGGCGCATCCCGAGGCACCGAGCCCCGGTTCCCTCGAGGACCCCGCGGCCGGACCCCTCCGAGGGCGCCGCGCTCCGGTCCCGCCGCAGGAGCCGAGTCCCGGTTCCCACGGGAACCTCCCGGCCCGGACCCCCCGACGGCGCCGGGCTCCGGTGCCCG
>VWZP01004917.1:256203-269534 GCA_013396995.1 Dicaeum eximium | reverse complement strand
GGGCTCCGGTGCCCGCCGTGCCCCGCTGGGCTCCGGTGCCCGCCGCGCCCGGCCCCGCTCCCGGCAAACTTCCCGCGGGGCGGCCGGTGCGGGGCCCTGGCGGCGGCCCTCACCTCGCGTCAGGGCGGGCAGCAGGAGCACCAGGAGGCCGGGCGCCAGGAGCCGCTCCATCCCGCTCTGCTCCCGCCGCTCACAGCCGCATAGATCCGCGGGGCCTCGGCCGAGCCGAGCCGAGCCGGTGCCGGTGCCTGTGCGGGTCCGCGCCGCCCCGCCGGGAGCCCCAAACACAGCGCGCCCGAGCGCAGCGACTCCGAACGCGGCGCCTCCCGCGGCTGCTCAGCCCCGGCGGGCCGGGCCGGGCGGCGGGGGGCGGGACGGGACCGTGCGGGGCGGGCCGGGCGCCACGGGACGGGAGGGGATGGGACGGGACGGGCCAGACGCTCCTCCCTGCCCAGCCCGGGGGGCCGCCGCTGGGAACCCCCTTCCCGCCACCGAGGGTCCCCGAGTGGGACGCGAGTGGGGCTGTGGGGTCCGCGCAGCCTGTACGGGCAGCCCCGGGGCAGCCGCGTTCCTCTGTGCGGCCACAGGACAGCCCCGGTGCAGCCGCCCGCATGCAGACACGGATGCACCGGGTGCAGCTCCTTCTCACCGCACAGCCCCGGTGCAGTCTCCCCCTGCAGTCCCCCAAACCCCGCAGGGCAGCCCTCCGTTCCCACTGCAGCTTCACCATCGCTCTCACGAGCACTACAGAGCCCCGGCACAGCTGTGAACACCTCCATGCAGCCCCCACAGGCAGCCCCGCATTTCCCTAGAGCAGCTGCGGACACCCCCAGTTCAGCCCCCACCCCAATATTGGTGTAGCCTCCCCCCATGCACACCCTGCATTATCCCAGTGTAGCTCCTTCATGGTCCCAGTGCAGTTCCTGCGCAGCTTCCTCAGTGCAGCCCCCCCAGTCCCTGCACAGCCCCCCCAGTGCAGCCCCCCAGCCCCTGGGGCCGCAGTACCCACTGAGTGACCACAGGAGACCCCAGGCCCAGCCTGACCCGCGGTGTGTCTGTGCTCACAAACCCCAGGACAACGGGAAAGGGTTGGAAAGGGGTCCTGCGGGACCAGGACACGGACTGACCATGCCCTGGGCGCTGGGGAGTGCAGTGTGGGGTTCCCCTTCTGCCCCCCCCAGACTCAGGTGTGCGCAGGTACGCGGAGCCGTTTCCCACCCAGCTCCCCCGCAGGTGCCGGCAGCGCACGCAGAGCTGGGTCGGATGTTGTTTGTTTTGTGCTGTGAACTCATGAACTCCCAGGCAGAGCCGGGCCAGCCTCATGCACCGCATCCACAAACAAACAAACACTCTGGGAGAAGCGGGGAAGCCAAACCCAGGGGCAGCCCCACAACCCCCACATGTGTGCAGCTGTCCCGTTAGAGCAGTGGGGACAGGGGGTCCCTGTGTCCTCATCCCCAGAGCCCCAGTCCTGCCCCAGCTGCCACTGTGCCACAGTCAAGCCTGGAAAACCAAGCTGGAATGCCCCACCTGAAATCTGTCCAGGCCCTGAGCCCAGGACAGGTTGAAGCCCTTGATTTGGTGTTTGTGGGTGTCTCCTGCAAGCCGTGGCTGCAGGGGGGTGCTCAGGGCTCTACCCACAGGGCACCACTGATGGGAGCAGCCCGTGTGAGGGTGCTTAAAAATGGTGTTTCCTCATGGGGTTTTGGGGGCCAGACCTGCTCAGTGAGGCCACAGTGCCTGCAAAAGTGGGGAACAAAAACTCAGAGCGTGGAGAATTTGGGGTACCAGCTCTTCCAGGGATGTGGGTATTTAAATCCCATTGGACACTTGTCCCAAGCCCTGTTGGAGGGTATTGGATGGCGCTTTTACAGCTCCCAAACATGAGGACATGGAGGGATGGCTGCCAGCCTCTGGCTGAAAGCATGGGAAAGAGGAAAAGGAGGGTTGGCAATGGGTTAATGGGAAGGAGGTGACACTGTGGTCATCTGTGTCTCTCATCTCAGGGTACCTCTCCACCAGCCCCCAGGCTCATCCCATCCCATGCCAGCCCTGCTGTTATCCCACTGCTTCCTGTTGTAAACTATTTCCAGAGCAAGTGTGAAACAATTAAACAAACCGAAGGGCAGAGTCTGCTCCCCAGATCAAAGGCGTGAGCCCTGCAGCGGTACCTCGCTCCCGCGGCTCCCTCCTGCCCTGCTCCTCCTGCCGTCCCCACTCGGGGCTCTAAAGCAGTGCCCTGGTCAGGGCTGCTCCCTCCTTCCCTGCTCCTCCTGCCTTCCCCACTAAAGCAGTGCCCTGGTTGGGGCTGGGGAGCCAGGGCCCTGTGTGCAGCACTTGGGGTCAAGGTGCCACTGCTAGCTCGAGCCTTGAACGATTCCAAAATGTGGGTGCTGCCTGTTCTATCCTCCCTGCACACACAAGGAGGGTGACAACAGCTGGGCAGTGGGATATGACCCCAGCTGTGCCACAACAACCTTGTCACCATCCTCAGCCTCATCTGGAGGTGTGAGGACAGCCTGAGGTTTTTCCACTTGGGCACCCTTGGAGATGGAGACTTTGTGCTCTTCCTCCATCTCCCCCCTTTCCCCCTCTCTGTCAGAGAGATCTCAGCATGATCCCACCTGAGCATCTCAGCTCCACCTGCCTGGAAATGCCGGCTGAAACTTTGCCCGGGCTTGTTCTGCATGTGCAGAAAGCACCGTGCATTCAGCTCAGCTGCGCTCGGGGACTTGATCCCTGAGACTTGGGACAGACCCCCCTGCCCCTCTGGACTGTCATGGGCATGCCTGGGGACAGGGGGCTGTCAGGGTGCCATGCTGTGCCATCCTGGGGACAGGGGGCTGTCAGGGTGCCATGCCTGTGCCATCCTGGGGACAGGGGGCTGTCAGGGTGCCACGCTGTGCCATCAGGGATGCAGAGGTGGTGATGCTGAGGGATGTGCAGGGTGGTGGAGCCACTGGCTAACCGTGTGTCCCAGGCTGCTCCTGGAGGTGCTGGACTGAAAGGGCACATGGCAAGCCAGGAATGAGCCCTGGCCCTGGGTTTCCTCTGTGGCTGGAGGGGTCTGTGGGGTGTCCAGAGCACAAACACAGCTGGAGCCGGGCGTGCGGCCGCGCAGCCGCACAGGAGGTCAAATACATCCATTTATTGCCATCACCCTGGGGCTCTGTGACCCCGCAGCTCTGGGGCTCTGCTTGGGGAAAAGGCTCTGCTAGGAGGGAGCTAAAAGGGTGCTCTGTGGTTTCCCGTGGAAGTCTCAACACGAGGGTGGCTCCTCCAGCCAGGCTGCTGGGGGATGTCCTGCTTTAATCTGGTTCCATCCTTCCCCTGGTACACAGGGATCTGCTGCAAGATCCTCGTGGGGAGCCTCCTCAAGTTTCCTTCTCCCAGACACCTCCTCCAGAGACTCCTACCAGCAAAAGTAAAAAAGGGAGGAAGGCAGAAGTCAGCGGTCAGCATAAATCTTTTTGCAATAAGAGGTGAATAAGACATAAATCCAAAGAAACATTTTATTTTGAGTGGTCTTCAGGGGTTAAAAATAATGGGATTTTAGGTCCTTTTAAAAATAGTGTTTGTAAAAGGCTTTAATAGAAACCTTGGCAACTGTCCATGTGATTAGTGATTTAAAAACATGAAACCTCCACACATGTTTAAAAGTTTTAATAAGTTAAAATTAAATGAGTGAAACTCTGGGAATATTTTTTTGTTACTGCAAGCTAAGAAAATCATGTCCGTTAAGCAAAACTTAATACAAATATAAACAGGTAATGCACATCTGTAAATTATTTTCATGTCTCCAGGGGCTGGAAAAAAACCTAAGTGAGACCAGCATTCTTATATATATTTTGCCTTGACAGCTCAGGAAAAAATTTGCCAAAAACCAGAGTTAGAGCACTGGGCTGGCGTGGGAAAGTTGGTTTAGTGAGAAATTTGCCCGAGGCTATTTAAATAAAAACAGGCTTTTTTTTTTAATGGCAAATGCCTGTTAAATACAAGCAACGCGGCTTCCAATCGCCTGAGTAACTTGTGTGCCTATTCCTTCTTGACACTTTCATCTCTTTATCACCACAATCAATATTTTGCTCTTATACCTTCGGTGCAATAACAATAAGACTGATAAGGCAGACATCAAACTGGATCTCTCCTGCTTTCCCCACCGTGCTTGGCTTGGCATTGCTCTGCTGCCTGGATTTTGGAGCAGCACAGAGGGTTAGCCCTCCTCATGCTGGTACATGCACCCCCACCCTCCCCCATGCCCTGAAAAAAACTAATTTTTAGTAATTAAGTGTGAATCAAAGCAGGTAGAGCATCCTGGAAAGTCTGAGCGGATAAAAATGCACCGGTCACGGAGTCTGTGAGGTAAAACTATCCCCAAACTCCTCCATCATGGGATTAAGGCATGATTCTCCGGGGCACCTGAGAAAGGAGGCTGGATTTGCAAGAATGGTCTAAACCCTGATTTGTTTTAATCTTGTCTTTCTTAAATAGCTGAGTGGAGGATTGTGCCTGGACAATCTGGTTAAATCACACCCTTCATGCCATCCCTCTGCCACAGTGCTCTGGCATGGAGGACGACTTTCCTCCAGGCAGTGCAGTGGGGTTTGGTGCCATCAGGATGTCCAGGGCTGGGATGGCACAAAGGACAATCAGTCCTTGTTGCCACGGGCAGAGGCTGGTGCCATGTGTGTCCCTGCCTTGGCAGGGCTGCAGCACCGGGCTTGGCACCCGCAGAGTTTTCCTCCTCACAGGCTGCTGAAACTGGTTTTAATTGCAGGGTTGCTCCTGGCCATCATTTCTCAGTGTGTAAAGTCAGCCTAGGAACTCTCACCTGAGGATTAGTGACAGGTAGGAAGGCGTCCCCGAGCAGCAGCTTTGCCCGCGCAGTTTGTACCTGGGTGAAAGGTGCTGCTGCGAAGTTGAGCTATAAAATCTGCGTCGCGTTTAGAACAAAATATCTTTATGGGCTGTGAGGGGAGGGCAGGTGCTGGGCAGGCATTGCTCAGCCTGGCCCTGGCCTCATTGGTCCCTGTGCTGTTCCTATCCACCTCCATAAAACAACTGAAACATTCTCTGTTGTGTAAACAGAGCCCGGTGGGGTTTATGGAGCTGCGAGTGACAATTTGCTTGTCCCCAGGCACGTCCCAACCCACACGTGCTGCTGGAAATGCAGTTCTCCCTGTCCTTTGGTGCATGTCCCTGTTCCCTCCGTGCTTGTTCATGCCTTTGTCTGCACCCTGGTGCTGCAGACCCTGCGTGTCCCTCTCCTGTCCCTCTCCTGTCCCTCGCCAGGGTGACTCCTCAGGGTGTCACAGACACCCAGCTCAGGGAGGGGGACAGCTCTGCAGCCACCAGCTCCCACCCACAGAGGAGATGCAGGGCGTTACCCCGACTCTCTGGAGTGCAGACCCCAGCCCACCTTTGTCCTGGCCCTGGGGACATGTGGGACACATTTGTATTTCATGCTCATCTTCCTTCAAAGCCATCAGTTCCTTTGCTTTTTCTTCCATTCCTCCTTTTCCTGCCAAGGCAATTTTCATCACCTCAGCAAATAAATTGCTCACCGGAGTGTGTGGAAGGGCCAGGATCAAACCTCCTCTGATATCTCCATTAAATAATCAAAAACCATCGCTCACAGCAGTGAAAACCCAAGCGTGATTCTCTGTGCACAAGCCCGGGCATGAACCTGATACTGGATTTCTGGACCGTGGGGCAGTGCCAAGCTCATCCAAGTCCCGCTGGCATCCCCTCAGTTTCACCCGGCTCTGTGCTGCTGGGATTTGCCTCTCCCAGGGCACACGCTCAAGAAAAACGTCATGCCGTGTGGACACTCGCCCCGCGCAGGTTTCGGGCAGATTTTCTGGGAGACATCACTCACAGAGATCTGGGCGTGCCCCTTCTCGCCGTGCTGGCCCGGGGGGCTGGGCTGCAGGGTCCCGGGGTGCCGCTGGTACCAGCAGGGAGTTTCAGGGGCAGCTCAGTGCCAGCTCTGTTCTCACAGCTCTGGGATTTGGGACTCCTGTGCCGGGATGAAGACAGCTGAAATTCTTAAGCGATTACAAAAAGAGTAAAAAAAGGCTTTCTGCACCCCTGCCTTCGCTGATGCTCCATTCACGGGCACTCCCACCCACCGCCCCCTCTTTCCTTCCTCATGGAAACGGGAAGGCTGGGAGATGTTTCACTTTCCAGAACGGCTGCAAAGCAGCCCTTTCCCCCCTGAAACACACACAGGGAGGACCACACATCCTCTGCATCGATGCAGCCCCATGCTGGGGTGGTGGGGGTGCTCCTTTGTCCCCCCCTGCCACGGCTGGGCACATGTGTGAGGGCTGCTGTCGGGGAACGCTTCCCACCCAGCTCTGACCTTGGTGCCTCTCAGCAAAAACACCTCCTGGAGAGGGGCCAAGCATAATAGCCAGTTCCTTCTACTCCCTTCCTTCCCAGGCAGCCACATTATCACAGGGCTCGGCCTGCAATCAAAGCCAGGCACACGAAGACGGGAACCAGGAGAAATCGGCCCAAAGATGCCGTTTCCCCTCGGAGAGGAGCAGTGCGGGGCACCGGGGCCACCTGAGCTGTCACAGGGTGTCCCATCACAGCAGGCTCCGTGCCTGGCAGGGAGGGAGGAGCCCTGCAAACCATTCTTGGGGTACCCAGGAGCTCCAGGAAACCCCCAGTGCACCCCCTGTGCTGGGACACCGGGGATCCCTGCCCTGTGCCACAGCGGCTCCCACGGTACTGGCCGTGGGGTTTGGTGGTGCCACAGCCGGTTCCAAAGGGTTTGGAGGAGCCCCAGAGCCCATTCCCTGACCTCTGCTCATGGGCAGTTCTACGTGAGATATTTCTTTCCCAGAAAATCGTGGTGGGTTTTCACAGAATCATTTCATTTTCACATTCATTTCGTAGGATATGCTGAGTTGGAAGGGACCCGTCAGGATCATGGAGTTCAGCTCCTGACCCTACACATGATACTGTGGGAGATGGTATCAAAAGCTCTGCTGAAGTTCACAATGATTACATCTACTGGCTTTCCTAGATAACTATATTTTTTTTAGCTTTAGCCTGAAAAATAAATTTAACAAGTGCTGAGTTGCCAGAATCCTTCATCTCCCCTTCACGGGGAGAGGTCAATCCTGTTGGGTGAGGCTGCTGCCTCTCAGCAGGATGGGGGCTCGGGGTTCCCTGGCCGTTCCCCCACCTGCAGGGACAGGGTGGCCGTGCCGTGGCACGGTGCGGGCAGGGGCCGGTGGCACGGGCCGGGCCGTGTGCCGTTCCGCCCGCCGGCAGCACCTCCGCCCCCGGCACGGGAACCGGGAGATGCCAGCAAGGTGTGATCCCTCCTCTGCCGCCCGCAGCCGCCGACTTCAAAGCCCGGTGACCTTTCAAATGCAGCAGCTCCCGCACAGGGCGGGGAGATTCCCAGCCAGGGAGGAAGCGGGGACTGCGAGAGGGAAAGGAACCACACACACCTGGAGCCACAGGATGGATGGGACCCACCTCTGTCCCAACGCTTGGGGACAAGGTGGTGCTGCCTGGTGGGAGCCACATGCCACCGCCAGCTCCCCACTCCTGGCAGGATTCTGTGCCTCTGGAGTGTGCTCCTGGCACAGCTAGGCTGGGCTGGTGCTGTCACCTGGACTTTGGAGCGCAGAAGCTGCCAAGGGTAGTGGTGTCCTGCTCTGGCTCTGGTGGCACACGGGCTCTGCCAAGGCCTGGATGGAGCCACGGCCCTGCCCCATGGAGCAGGGAGCTGCAGGAGCCCGTGGGACGATGCTCCCACGGACATCCAGCAGCATAAACACATCAAAGCGTGTCCTGATGGCAGCGAGTAAACAGGAAGGGACAGAAAGACAAACACGGCTCCTCGCAACTGGCAGGGGAGAAAAACAACTCTCTCTCCAGGCGGGAGAAGGTTTGCTGCCCGTTCAGCTGTGATCCCGTGGAGAAATGAGCCAAATGAGCCAAATGGGCCAAATGGGCCAAAAGGGCTTGGGACCACCTGCTCCAAATGCCGATGGGTGGGTGGCTGTGGGGGGCTGAACCCTGCCAGTGGGGGCTGAAGGGGTTGTGGATGCCCGTGTGTGCCCCTTGCTGCCTGCACATACCGAGGCATTGTGCTCAGTGCTCTGAGCAAAGTGGATTTGGGAAAACCGCTGGAGACGGGGCTGAGAGGGATGGTGGCAGCACGGGGTGTTGCAGGCTGCTGCCTCACCCACTGCTTCCCCGGGGCCCAGGCCGGTTCCCAGGGCTGCCCGACAGCGCTGCACCAGGATCCCTAATGGGATTAAGGGCCTCCTTGCCGGTCATCCCATCCTAATCCTGCTGGGAGGCGAAGAGTCAGGCTGGGACAAAAGGCATTAGCTGTCCGCGCCTGGCCGTGGCCGCTGACTTCTGTGCAGGCGGTGGGGCCGGGGCAGCAGCCTCAGACCCCTCACTGCTGCCACGTGGGTGGTCACAGCCACTGGCCGAGTCCCTGGACACTGCTGGGGACGCTGCTGGGGACAGTGCTGCCACATGGGGACCCCGACCATGCCAGCGCTGGACGTGGGAGCGCAGCGCTGGCACGGCTCCGCTGGGCGTCGGTGGGACGAGCTGATTCACTGCCTCGGAGCAGCTGCTGTCCAGCAAAGTTCCTGTTTTTCAGTGAAATCCCTAACTCCATGCCTGGAAAAAACAAATGAGAGCGGAGCAGGTGCCTGGCCCTGTGCAGGGTAGCTGCAAGGGCACAGCCTTGGCTGGCTGTTTGTTGAAAACACAAACTCCAGACCTGGACTGGTCCACAGTCAGAAACTGAGGGAACAACTCAAAAAAATCCTCTCTCCAAAGAAACCCTAGACTCAGGGGCTTGGGAGGGAGTCAACCCCTCCTGCTTTGGGCCATGAGACAAAGTGAAAAGGTGAGAAAATAAAAATTAAATTTTCCTTGGAGAGGGATTATCCCTCCCCTCCACTTCATCCCTGCTGTCCCCCAGACAGCCCAGCAGGTCCCCGTCCCTGCAGAGTCCTGAGCAGTGTGACCAAAACCCACCTCTGCACCCATGGGAGATGGCTCCAAGGGTCAGACCTGGGCTGTGCTAAGTGTTCAGGGGGTTTCAATTAAAACATTATTTAAATTAAAACATGAATGTGTTTTTCTGCACAGGCACACCAATGCGGGAGCAATGCTCAGTAAAGGGGAGCCCATCCCACCCCACAGCACACCCTGGGGAGAGCCCAAGGTGCCTCCTGCAAAGGGAACACGAGGCTGAGGGGCCCATCCAGGCTGTCCCTGCCCCCCAAACCACAACCATGCCGGGGTGGCACCCAGCACAGCCCCACGGGGCACGGGGCGAGCAGGGGGGCACCGCTCCCCCGTGCGAGAGCGGGCTGGCTTCAGTGGGTTGGCTTGGCTTTGCTGAGCGGGATGTTTTCAAACCTGCTCTCGAGGGAGGAGGTTTGCCAACGGAAATATGTAACTGACTGTAAATAATGGCTTTTATCTGCAGTGAAATGAATAAGCTCCCGGCAGCAGCAGGGCAGAGCCAGCGGGGCCGTGCAGGTGACAGCGCAGGGTGTTGGGTTACGGGCTCCCCATCACTGCCAGAGCCCCCCGATGGCTTGTGACAGGTTCATAAGCTGAGAAATGTGATGCTTTGCAAGGTTCAGTAAATATTAGGACTACTCCTCCCTCTTTCTGGTACAGGTTTAATTGCGAGGATAATTCATGAGAGCACAAGGAAGGAAAAAAAAAAAAACCAAACAACTGGGAAAATCGGACCTGTTAAATAGAATCCATTAATAACGAAATGATTGTTCCTCTGCATGTGATTCAGACAGCTGCCTAATTGTTAATTACCTCGATATGAGAATAACAGGTAATTACGGGGCTGCATCACGAGGAGCTGACTTTTTTTCCTGCTTCTTTTCTCTTGGTGAATGCCGGAGCCGGAGCGTGCCCCAGCAGGTCACGCCAGGACTTGGAGCAGAGGCACTCCCCAGGCAGGGCTGCTCCTGAGGGGGAAGCTCTGGGTTCCAGCCACGTCCTGAAGCTATTCCTGCTCTTGGACATAGATCTCAAGACACACAGTTTTTCCTCAGGGTGCTGGGGACCAGACACCCCCCTCAGTCATGGGGCCCTGCCTGGGCAGAGCCCAGCCCTGGCTCCACACTGAGCAAACAAGAACCAAAAGTCATTGGTGACCTTGGCTGTCAAATTCCCCAAGATTACTTGATTTAAGAGACATTCTTGAAATATTTCATTCCCATTTGTCTGTTGCAAAATGTGCTTTCTACACACACAAACACCCTCAAACCCAGAGGCACAGATGTGCAACACACACACGGGTAGGTACTGAGCAAGTACCTGGCAAAGACAGGGTTCTGCTTTAAGTTTTTCTGCACCAAGAAACATTTCTGGGTCCCAGTTTCTAGAGGTGAGAGGATGCAGAGACAGGCAGTGCTGGGGGGTGATAACATCTGTGCAATTAGTGACGCTGCTGCTGCTGCTGGGGATTTGCCATCGCTGGTTCCGTGCAATTTTTGCCTTTTACTTCTTCCAGGGAAGTGATGCCAGCCAAGACACAGCTGAGCAGGAGGCAGTCAGGACAGACTGGATGGAGAGAGCTGTCTGAGACCTGATCAGAGGAGGAGGCAGCCCCAGCAATGCCTGCCACACTGGCTGGGCTTCACAGGCCTCATCCAGTGCTGGTGTTTGCTGTGCAAGAGGAGCGGGACACCAGTCAGATCTCCTGAAATCGATCCTGATTTCAGTCCTGGAGAAGGCAACACATCTATTCCATTAGCTGCCCAGCCAGAGGGTGTTGGGGAGCATGACAGGGTCCAGTGGCTCTGGGGTCAACCACCACAGGCTCTGTGCCAGCCATTCCCATCACCCAGAGATGAGACAGTTGCTGCAGCCTGGAACAGGGACCCTGCACCCTCTGCCAGAGGCAGTCCTGGCCCTGGGCACGTCCCCCTGCCAGCAACGTGTGGGGAGGGAGGGATGCTCTGCTTCTCATCCTGGCTTCCTGCAGGCAAAAATAGCCCGGGGTTCCTGTGCATGTGGTGTATTTATAGTGTGAGAGGCTCTGTGAGTGCTGCCCTTGTGGCTCTCACCTGCATTTCAGGGAGGAAACACCATCTCCCTGCCACGTGCTCGTCTGCAACTTCCCCACTGGAGAGGCCCTGGTGCTTTCCATGGGCACAGCACAAAGCAGGTGCCACCAGTGGGACCTACGTGCCCATGTCCCTGCTGTGGGGACAATGCTGGGCCCAGCTGGGATAACCCATGGCACGGGGATGTGGGAGACACACAGGGTGCTTGGTGCTGCCCTCAACACCTGCACAGCGAGGGCAAAGTCTGCGGGATGGGTGGCAAGATCCTTCTGAGAAGTGACAGAGAAGGAAGCCTGGGATCCAGCTCCCAACTCCATGCTGTCCAAGAGATCCAGGGCTGGAGGCTCCAGCTGTGAGGTGGGCGATGCCTCCCAGCACTGGCAAGGGCAGGGCTGGCACAAATCACCACCCACAACAGTGACAGGAGCTTATTTTTCTAAGCCTATCACCAAAGAAGCTAAATATACATTTTCCATTCAATTACCCAAAGCAGCGATAGCCCGGAGCCTAAAAATAAAACCCCTTGGATTGTGCCTGGGCCAGAATTAGACTGCCTTTAGACCAAGCCCTGTTCAGCTTCATCTCAGCCTGAGCCTCTTCTCTGCCTCTGGGTTCCCAGTGGCACAGGACAGGGTGGCTCTGTGTGCCCCCACCTTCTCCAGCTCCAGCCCAGAGGCTCTGTGGTGGCACATCCCTAGGAGTGGTGGTGAGCAGAAGACTCCCAGCGGCTGCTGCCTGTTGCAAGACTGATCTGCTGGAAAAATTCATGTTTTGCAAGGCTTTTCCCAGCCCAGGGTATGCCAAATGTTGGCCCAAACCCCAGTGTGTTCCCTGGTGCTACCATCCCACCAGCCTCCCACCCTGGCTGCTGCCTCGGCATCAGTTGCCCATGGCTCACATCCCACTTACAACCCCTCTCCAGCCCTGATTTTAGCCCCTCTCCAGCCCTGATTTTAGCCCCTCTCCACCCCCACAGGTTTTTCCTGCACCCCAATCTGCAAATGGGGTCACACTGCTGCTCCTCCATTTGATGCATGCCCACTTAGGAGAGCTCTGTGGGCATACAGGACCAGGCAGTGATCCCCTGACCACCCCAGCCAGACCCAGCTCATCCTTCCCTACGCTGTTTAACTCATAACCCCTGCTCCAACTCAGTGAAATAACACATTTGAAAGAAACAGGGAAAAAAAAAAATACCCCAAACCCTGTAAAACTGAAATTGTAGTTCTCCCGGGATGCAGAGTCTGAAATATTCCCACAACCTTTGCATAATGCATTGCTCATGTCAGACCTCGGGAGACAGAAATTAATAGCTAACAGCAAGCAGGCATGGCACACACGTGGGCTTCCCTTCGTTCCCTGCTCCCAGGGGCTCCACGCTCGGGGGATACTTTTCCTTTACATTCAACTCAAATAATTCTCATTTAAAGACCCGAGAAGAAAAAGGCTGTAGAGAACTCGCAGAGAATTTGTGCCAAACAGGAAATATTCAATAAATGTTTATCCTCTCGCACAATGGTGGGGTTTCAAAAGTTTTCTGTGGATGAGATTTAAGGCTGGAGGGGTGGAAGGGCTTTTCCTCCCACTCCGGGCTCTGGATGAGCGAGAGATGAGTTCAGGTTCTGCCCGTGGCACCAAATTCCTTCTCTGGGCAGCTGCTCCCGCTGATGGAAGTGGGATCTGGATGGTGCTGTCCCGCTAATTGCATTGAGAGCAGGACTTAAAGGATTTAATTCCTGGGGCAGGAGCCAGAGTTCACTGTCAGCCAGGACACTGCCCTGGTGGGATGCTCCGTGCCTCAGTTTCCCTGCCAAACCCTCCATTCCCTGCAGAAACGGGGCCATGCTAACCAGACCCCTTTCAAATCCTCTCCTTCCCTTTGCTTTCCTGGTCCCCGGCAGCTTTTTTCCCAAACCTTCCTCCCCTCCCCCCCCAAAAAATGTGAAAAAATAGCTCCATCTGGATGCTGTTTCCACCCAGGCACAGGCCCCGGGGCCGAGAGCCAAGAGAGCAGCGCCTGTGAACGGCAGACGTGGGAGCCGGGGAGGATGTGATGGGGAAGCTGTGAGAAAAGCCCGAGGTCGGCAAACCTTCGGCCTCACCGTGGGAGCCTCTCCCTCGCAGGAGGGACAATGACAGCCCCAACCCGAGGGATGGTGGCTGTCTGGGCTGGGGGATGGCATGGAGGGGATGGCACAGAGGGATGGAGGGGATGGCATGGAGGGGATGGCACAGAGG
>VWZP01004917.1:211011-253888 GCA_013396995.1 Dicaeum eximium | reverse complement strand
TTTTTTGCATTTCACGACTGTAAACTAAAACCACTCTGGGTCAGAATCGCATGTGGGCTGGTGGGAGCACAGCTCTGTGGGCAGGGCTGGCAAACCTCTGTTGGGTATTGCTTTGCCTCTCTGGTTTCCAGCTCACCAAACCAAGCACCAAACGCAGTGCCTGGTTAACCAACACTCAGCTGGTGTTTGAGGATGTTTTCCTGACAAATGAGCCTAATTTCTGCATTGGTGCAGCACATGCTGAGCTCTTCCCAGCACTCCTGGCTGCAAACTGCGGTGCCTGGCTTTGGCTGATTCATTTTCAGGCATTTCCCCCTTCCCACAGCTCCTTC
Source organism: Dicaeum eximium (assembly GCA_013396995.1). NCBI lineage: Eukaryota > Metazoa > Chordata > Aves > Passeriformes > Dicaeidae > Dicaeum > Dicaeum eximium. The sequence continues at coordinate 253,556 of VWZP01004917.1, read as the reverse complement.
GGGGGTCTTGGTTTTTCTCATCAGCAAAGCTAAAAATGGAAAGGCAGAATCTTTCCGAGGTGGTGGCCAGGTGATGGGACCCTCCCTGATGTCCCTCTTGGAGGTTTCTCCTGGGAATGCTGCAGGATTTTGGAGGTAATGGGGTGTGCACAGCTCTGGCACAAGGGTTTGGTCTCCTCTGGCTCATGTTCCAGTACAAGTGGGGTGTCCCAGGGGTGGCTGGGCCAGAGCTGTGTCCACATGGATTGTGCTGGGGCACTGAGCTGGGGACAGCTGTCCCAGCTGCTCTTCACAGGCAGGCGAGAGATTTCTCATCCATCGGCAAATGGGGGCCTCTGAGGGGATGGGAACAAAACCACCCCGAGCGCTGTCACCTGTGGGAATGCTCATCCCAGCAGCTGGAGCAGCCCCTCTTCCCTCTCCTGCACATCCCCTGTGCCCAGGGCTGGGAATGTGCCCTTCGTGGGGCTGCCAGCACAGCCAGGTGGGGAACAGCCCCGCTCTGCTCCGAGCAGACGGTCCCAGGAGGAACTGAAACCTGCCCGTGCTGGCAGCGCAACGCTCCTGTCACGGCAGCACAGCCGCCACCAGCCTGCCTATCCCTCGTCCTTCCCACAGCTGGTTCCTAGAAAACCAGCTCCCAGACAGTCCCAGAAATTGGATTTTGCCCAGTGCAGCTTTGCAAACAAACCCAGGAATGATAATAGGGAAGCAGGCAGTCCTGCTTTGGTGTCATTTTGCTTTATTTTTCTTGCACGTTGCAGCTTCCCACCACGGGCTGGCGGTGGCTGGAGGCTGCATCAGCCCCTCTGACTGAAAGGTCTCTGTATCAGAGCAGAGGAGCACCAAGAACTGTGTCAGGTGCTGGTGAGGCCGAGCCTCTTCTCCTGTCCTTCTGAGGTGCCACTTTTCCCCTGGCATGGGGCTGGGAGAGATGTGCCAGCCCAGAAGTTCAGCAGCCCCTCAGCTCAAGCCTGCTGGTCCCACCAGGGCCTTGCTGCACCACCTGCCAGGGCAGGAAATACCTAAACACGAGCACCATGGCAGAAAAAATTAAAAGTGTCTCTAACACATCACACAGATAACTCAAGAAATCTCCTGGGACAAACCTGGAGGAGTAGGGGGAAGAGGAAGCCAGGGGCATCCCCATGGGAAAACACATACATGTTTGGGCAGCGAGAACAGAAGTGCTCATTACTCATGAAAAAAAAAACCCACAGAAGTTCTTTTCAGGCATCAGCTTCCAGTAACAAAGCCAGATTGATGGAAAAAAAGTGCTTTTATTTTTCATTCGCCAACGGAGAAGCTAAAAAAAAAAGAAAAAAAGAACGCAAAGAATAACTGGGGGAATATAAAGAGTCAGCTGAGGGAGCTGGGTCCCAGGGGCGCTCAGACAATGCCTCCTGCCCCTGGGCTTTTAATTATTGTGCTCAGGAAATCAAACAAGTGTGCTATTATTTATTTGGAGGAGGCATCGGCTTCCGTGTGTTTTACAGGGGTTTGCCCACGGGCACGGAGGAACAATTCCTCAGCGCATGAGGAGGGACCGGCCAGACTGCTTTTGGGCTGGCACTGGGCAGGGGGGATGGGAGAGCAGCCGTGCCCCCCCCAGGCTCCCCTGGCAGGCAGCACTGGCAGTTTTGGGGTGCTGAGGGGTGAGCAGAGTCACGGCTCGGTGCCGGTGCAGTCCCAATCCCGGTGGCTCAGCCTCTGCTGGTGGTTGGCCATGGAGAGCTTGGGGCTGGAGGATGCTCCCTGTCCCACCTCCACATCCCAGTTCCCGTGGAGTGTCCTCCCCTCTCCATTCCCTCCTGCTCCCCATCCTCCCGTGCTCGGCTCTCCCCCTGCTCTCGCCCCGCCGAGCCCCGAAAGGAGCCCTTGGTATGTTGTGTGAGTTGCAGCTCAAGTGAGTTTTATTCAGCTCCACTAACCTTGGCAGACAGACCCCAGGGAAAGGGACAAAAGGACAATTGTTTGCAGCAATTTTGCCCTCAATTGGTTTCCCCATCAGCTTGCAGNATTCATTTTCAGGCATTTCCCCCTTCCCACAGCTCCTTCGGGGGTCTTGGTTTTTCTCATCAGCAAAGCTAAAAATGGAAAGGCAGAATCTTTCCGAGGTGGTGGCCAGGTGATGGGACCCTCCCTGATGTCCCTCTTGGAGGTTTCTCCTGGGAATGCTGCAGGATTTTGGAGGTAATGGGGTGTGCACAGCTCTGGCACAAGGGTTTGGTCTCCTCTGGCTCATGTTCCAGTACAAGTGGGGTGTCCCAGGGGTGGCTGGGCCAGAGCTGTGTCCACATGGATTGTGCTGGGGCACTGAGCTGGGGACAGCTGTCCCAGCTGCTCTTCACAGGCAGGCGAGAGATTTCTCATCCATCGGCAAATGGGGGCCTCTGAGGGGATGGGAACAAAACCACCCCGAGCGCTGTCACCTGTGGGAATGCTCATCCCAGCAGCTGGAGCAGCCCCTCTTCCCTCTCCTGCACATCCCCTGTGCCCAGGGCTGGGAATGTGCCCTTCGTGGGGCTGCCAGCACAGCCAGGTGGGGAACAGCCCCGCTCTGCTCCGAGCAGACGGTCCCAGGAGGAACTGAAACCTGCCCGTGCTGGCAGCGCAACGCTCCTGTCACGGCAGCACAGCCGCCACCAGCCTGCCTATCCCTCGTCCTTCCCACAGCTGGTTCCTAGAAAACCAGCTCCCAGACAGTCCCAGAAATTGGATTTTGCCCAGTGCAGCTTTGCAAACAAACCCAGGAATGATAATAGGGAAGCAGGCAGTCCTGCTTTGGTGTCATTTTGCTTTATTTTTCTTGCACGTTGCAGCTTCCCACCACGGGCTGGCGGTGGCTGGAGGCTGCATCAGCCCCTCTGACTGAAAGGTCTCTGTATCAGAGCAGAGGAGCACCAAGAACTGTGTCAGGTGCTGGTGAGGCCGAGCCTCTTCTCCTGTCCTTCTGAGGTGCCACTTTTCCCCTGGCATGGGGCTGGGAGAGATGTGCCAGCCCAGAAGTTCAGCAGCCCCTCAGCTCAAGCCTGCTGGTCCCACCAGGGCCTTGCTGCACCACCTGCCAGGGCAGGAAATACCTAAACACGAGCACCATGGCAGAAAAAATTAAAAGTGTCTCTAACACATCACACAGATAACTCAAGAAATCTCCTGGGACAAACCTGGAGGAGTAGGGGGAAGAGGAAGCCAGGGGCATCCCCATGGGAAAACACATACATGTTTGGGCAGCGAGAACAGAAGTGCTCATTACTCATGAAAAAAAAAACCCACAGAAGTTCTTTTCAGGCATCAGCTTCCAGTAACAAAGCCAGATTGATGGAAAAAAAGTGCTTTTATTTTTCATTCGCCAACGGAGAAGCTAAAAAAAAAAGAAAAAAAGAACGCAAAGAATAACTGGGGGAATATAAAGAGTCAGCTGAGGGAGCTGGGTCCCAGGGGCGCTCAGACAATGCCTCCTGCCCCTGGGCTTTTAATTATTGTGCTCAGGAAATCAAACAAGTGTGCTATTATTTATTTGGAGGAGGCATCGGCTTCCGTGTGTTTTACAGGGGTTTGCCCACGGGCACGGAGGAACAATTCCTCAGCGCATGAGGAGGGACCGGCCAGACTGCTTTTGGGCTGGCACTGGGCAGGGGGGATGGGAGAGCAGCCGTGCCCCCCCCAGGCTCCCCTGGCAGGCAGCACTGGCAGTTTTGGGGTGCTGAGGGGTGAGCAGAGTCACGGCTCGGTGCCGGTGCAGTCCCAATCCCGGTGGCTCAGCCTCTGCTGGTGGTTGGCCATGGAGAGCTTGGGGCTGGAGGATGCTCCCTGTCCCACCTCCACATCCCAGTTCCCGTGGAGTGTCCTCCCCTCTCCATTCCCTCCTGCTCCCCATCCTCCCGTGCTCGGCTCTCCCCCTGCTCTCGCCCCGCCGAGCCCCGAAAGGAGCCCTTGGTATGTTGTGTGAGTTGCAGCTCAAGTGAGTTTTATTCAGCTCCACTAACCTTGGCAGACAGACCCCAGGGAAAGGGACAAAAGGACAATTGTTTGCAGCAATTTTGCCCTCAATTGGTTTCCCCATCAGCTTGCAGAGCGGCACAGCCAGCCAGGCACTGCCTGACTAACAACATTAAATTCAACTCCCGCTACTGCGAGAAGGAGCGGGGGGGCGGAGGAGAATCAAACTTTTGGGGGCCAATTCTTGCCTTTCCACGCACAACCCCCAAAAAAACGCGGCACGGAAAAGCGGGGGAATTGAGCCCTTCCAGCATCCCCGCTCCGTGCGGCGGCAGCTGTGGCTCCTCTGTCCCCGGTGCCACCGCTGTGTCCAGCTGTGCCTCCCGCTCCCCCCGGCCCTCTCCGGAGCCGCCTGCCCGCACGCCGGCCGGGCCACGGGGCGCCGGGCTGCTCTCGCTCCAGCGGGAGCCACCCCAGCCCCGGGGCAGCGAGCCGGGAGCTGCTCGTGCCTCCGCAGCCGCCGCTCCTGCTGCGCCCCGGCACCGCATCCTCACCCCGCACCGGGCTGGCTGCGATGTGGGGACCCCAAATGCGGAGAGGGTTTGCCCTCCTAAGCGTCACCTGGCAGAGAGACCCTTCCCAGGCTCCGGAGAGTCTTTGCAGAGCCTTGGTCACCTGGCAGAGAGACCCTTCCCAGGCTCCGGAGAGTCTTTGCAGAGCCTTGGCTCTGGACAGGCCGCTGGGGTAATTCAAGCCGCCCTCCCGCACGCCCCCGGCTCGCCGCCGGCCCCCCGGAGCCTCCTCGGGGCTTGAGCAACCGGCACGTTTGTGCCAAAGATGTTCAGTGTTAAGCGTAAGGATCCCAGTGGAGGAGGGTTTGAGATGTCTTTCCCTTTTTCTCGTCCCCCCCAGTCCCAGCCTGAGCTCTCCCTGCCACACTGGGCCGGGGTTTGGCTCCTGAGGATCCCCACGGGAGCAGGAACGCCCGCTGTGCTGCACCACGGGGCTTTCCTGGGAGCAGCCTGGCCCTTGGGAGCAGGAAATCGTCTCCCATGGCTAAATCAGTGCAGCCGCACCCTCTGTTCTCCCACCAGAGCTCCGGAGCTGGTTCTGGAGGGGGACAGGCTGGGCAGGACAGGAGCCGTGCCTTGGGCATCTCCCCCTCACCCCGGGACCGCGGGTGCTGTAAAGCCCAGTCTGAGAGCCGGACTGGAACGAATGGGTTGGTTTTGGCTGGGCCCCAGCTGGAATCCCGCCTGCTCCATGAAACCAGCGCGGCTGCGGAAACGCGGGGCTCAGCCGGCTCGGGGACCTCCGGCACCCGACACCCCCTGCCCACGCACCTCCACGGGTACCACGGGGTGGGGGCTGGCAGGATGGGGACTCCTGGCCACCCCGGGGTGAGGGGTGGCTGGGATTACCCCAGTGGGAGCCTTCCTGGCCAGCTCCATCGGGTTTGGAGTGCTCCCGACAGAGGCACGAGGACCCCACGCGCGGGCGAGGTGTCGGCACAGTCCCCTCTCTGTGCGCCCCAGGACATCCCTGCACGTTTGAACTCCAGCAGAGCGAGTTTTGGGTGGCTGCACCGAGGCGAGGGGGATCTGCCCGGGCACATCCCAGCAGCGGGAGGGTGAGGGAAGCAGCCACCCTTTGTCTCAGCCCCGCGGGATGGGGCAGCAGGTGGATGTGGAAGCACCTGTGGAGCTGGGGTGGTGCATCCCAGGCTCCTTGGACCCACATGTCCCACACCCCACAGCCCCACACAGGGGATGTGGGTGTTTGCAAAGCTCAGAGCTGTGAAGGAAACCTGGCTGCAGCAGCGAGGAGGAATCCTAACTCACATGGCCCTGGAGGCCAAATTCCTTTCCTGGCCCTGGTGGGTGGGAGTTGAGCTGTTGCCCAGCTCAGCAGCAGTGCCCCTTGCACAGGGCACCCCAAAATCGATCTGCTGTGCCATGGGTGGGCTCAGAGGCTGGAGGGATCTGACATCCAACACGCTGAAAGGCCCCGAGATGCTCTCTGTTGTTTATCTCCAGGGTAATTAGGTAATTAACAAAGCAAATGAATTTCGGTTTCTGTCTTCAGGGCTGGATTTGGCATGGTGCTTGCCCTCATTTTGGAGCTCTGTGAGGAGCACAGGGTGGACCAGGGTGTGTAAATGCTCCCAGCCATCCCTGCCATCCCTCCAACCCCTCCCTGCACTGCAGCAGACACCGTCTGTGGCTGGGGGTGACCCCAGGAGCTGTGGGACAGCTCAGCCTCCAATGAAAGCCCCTGATTATCCAGAAGGGAATCTTTTGCTCCAGCACACTGGCTGCAGGAGGGACAGGTCCTTGGGACAGGGCAATATTTCCTGCAAGCCCAGGTGCCCTGAACTGGGATTTGGGGGTTTCTCAGGTCATCAAGACTTCCAGCACGGAGTCTTTGAACAGTTTGTTCCCATGCCTTGGGAAGCAGGAGCTCCTCTGGCTCTGCTACAGAGGAGTCTGCAGAAGTGCATGCCTGAAATCTTTGCAAACTTGGCTGTGGATTCCTACAGAACAGACTTTTCACTTCCCTGCTCAGCCTCTCTTCCCTTGGTTTCTGTGGAGGGGGAGAGGTGGGAAGTGGAGCCATCCCGAGCCCATCACTGATGGAGATTTTGGGGAGAGACGGGATCTTCCTTGCCAAACCACTTTACATCAACAGTCAGCCCAGACTGCCTTTGCTGCAGGGACTGGCAGAGGGAGAGGCTGCGGAACAAAGCGGGAACTTCTCCACACATACCACACACAAATATTTGCCGTAGCAGCAGGAACAAAATAGCAAATTAGCAGCAAACGAGCTGATCCTGTGCTCGGTCCAAGTTAGCCAGGTAGGAAAGTCCCAGATTTCACCAGGCAGGTGAAACACATCCTTGGAGCAGCTGCCACCAGGTCAATGAATTCCTGCCCGCAGCTTCCATCCCCAACGGCTGCTCACGGTCCGGCTCGGAGGAAAGGCTGGAGGAAGGGAGGATCAGGCAGCAGCAGGCACGGAGGGGCCGGGAACGGGGCAGGCGCTGGCTGGGGTTGGCAGGGAAATGCCATGGAAACCCGCCGGCGTGATGCTGAGCCCCGCGCGTCCTCCCGCGAAGAAAAGGGGACAATGGGGCCGGGCAGGCAGAGCTGCCTCCCCAAGCTGTCCTACTTTGCTGCTCTGCCCCATCTGTGAGCTGTCAGGCGCCCGCCTCGCTTCTCTCTCCGGCTGGACACCCCCCTGCAGGCAGCGTGTCCCGAGCAGGAGGAGGGGGCTGCGCTGCCAAAGTCACCGGGGCTGGGGGATGCTGGGGGAAGGCGTCTCTGATAAGCGTGGATGGCCTTTTATCTGTCACCAGGGTGTGCAAACAGCAGCCCCGAGCTCTGGCGTCTTCTTGGGGTTGATATTTCTCTTTTTATAAAAGTTTTTAAGCACTACATGCACGGCCAGCTGGGTGGATGTCAACTCAAGTGGAAAACCCTGGAAGGAAAAGGCACCTCCAACCAGCCTCCAGTCCCAGCCCAAGAGCTGATGGAGACTTTCCCATCTCAGGTCCTGTTTTATCATGCCTGCCCCATCTGTGGTGCCATGTCATGATGTTCAGGGAGGCACGGGGACCCCCTGCCCCAGGATCTGTGGGTGTGGGGTGCTCCCCTGCTCAGGAGGAGTGGGTTGGTGCTGGGGGAGGCTTGCACGCCCCAGCAGGAGCTGCACGGGGTGCAGGAGCACGCCCAAATCAAAGGCAGCGTTTAATTAAGGTTTCCGACGGGGTGAGATAGTGAAATGAGCAGATCTGGGCCCTCACCAACAGAGACGGGGTGACTCCCTTGGTCTGCACCAGCACGCCAGGCAGCATTTGCATCCTCAAACAGAGTGGGTTTTAATTGATATTGTGCTGGGATAACACCAGGAAGGAAAAAGCACAGAGCCCTTTTCATGTCTGGGCCCCAGCTCTCCCACAGAACCCCGGGTGCTGCTGGGGTCGGGGTGTGGGGTGGGCAGGGGAGGTCCCCAGGGATGGAGCAGGGCCTTGTTGTGCTTCTCCCTCTGCATGGCCAGCGCCCAGGGGGGATGCGGGGAGGTCGCAGTGTGATTTTAAAGCAATTTGGGGTAAACGTGAGCCTCTGGAGCAAGTCCCATCAGCAATTCACTCCTTGCACTCACCCCTAACATCCTCCCTGGCTGCTGGCAAACCACTTGGCCTCTCCCCAGAAATGCTCAGGTGTCCCCTTCCCCCCAGAGCTGTGACCCTCACCTTCTGCCACTCTGGGAGCACCAGGGCTGTGCCAGTGGCAGGAGGGGAGCGGCAGCACGGACACGCTCGTGGGGGCAGAGGGGGGGAAAAACCGTTTGAGGAAAGGACGCCAGATAAATCAGGCAGATTCATTCAGATCCCATGCTGCCTGGGAGAAAAAGGGGCGCCTTTGTGGGGAGCGAGGCGGCCGAGCCAGCCGTCCACCTGCCCCCGGCCCGCGCCGCCGGCTCTGGCGCCAGCGGCAGCAGCTGGGCCGGCCGCGCGCCCCGGCGCCTGCCAAGGCTGCCAGCGTGGCCCTAAATGCTCCCTTTCACCACAGTTGCCACGAGGAGAGGGGCTGAGGGCTGCTGGTTGCTCCTCAGCAGCGCCCAGAGGGGTTTGTGGGGTGCTCTGAAGGTGTGGGGTGCTCCACGCCAGCCTGGCTCAGCAGGATAGATGTTCCCATCCCATCCAAGAGCTCCTTCCTCTCATTTCTATCTTTAACCCACAGCCCCCCACCATTTGTCTGATTCTTGGGATGCTCCACGTGCCGCAGAGCCCGGACCTGGTGGGGGCTCCCCGGGGGGCTGGGAGAGGGGCTCGGGAGCTTTGATCCTCCCCACATCTCCCCTGCTCCGGGCACAGCTGAGCCCGTGGGGCCCAGCACGGCCCCGGCACAACTGCAGCCTCATCCTTCCCGCGTGGCAGGCAGCTGGGGTGGAGGGGGGACAGGGAAAAGGAGCCACTGCTCATTTTCCTTCCCCCTCTGGCTGCTCCCGTTGTTCTCCTCGTGGTTTGGGGACCCAGAGAGGTCGGGACGTGCCAGGGAAGGAGCCTCCCCCTCGGCCCCGCCAGCTGTGACACCCGGGAGCATGCGCCGTTTCCGGAGAGGAAAATGACATAATTCATACCCAGAATAATTCCCTCCTCAGAGCAAAGCCGGCTCTATCTCCTGGCTGACAGCGAGGCCCCAAACCCCTCTCTTGTTTCCTAATCTCCAGCTCGAGCTGTGAGAGATGGTGGGAAGCAGAGGAGAGGGCCAGGCCGGTGGTGTTTAAGATGTGGATATTGCAAATCAGCGCCGGGCAGGGGTGGGGGGTAACAGCTCCAGGAATGACCGAGTCCCTAATTACAATCTTAGCCAAGATTTTTGGCAGCAACATCAGAAAGGAGTTAAAGCTGCCTAATTCCTGCTTGCCCCCAAAATAGCCTCAAACAGACAGGACTCAGGTGGGGACACGGCCTGGAGCTGCGGCTGTGGGGGTGGCACTGCTGGGGGACCCCAAGCACCCCCTCCCTGAGTCACAGCGGCTCTGAGGGGGGTGGGTTTTGGTGTCTGAGCCCCCCTGCTCCCCCTGCAGCTGCCCAGCTGCAGGGGGACATTTCCCACCGGGGCCAGGCCGGACCTCGCCACGGCAGAGGGGCTGTGCTTGGTTATCTCCCCAATGAGGGGCCTGGAGCCATCAAGATCTGCTTCAAACAATCACTTCCTTTCCCAGNAAAAAAGGAAAAAAAAAAAAAGCGCTGACTTTTCACAGTGCTGCCACATTTCCCTGCCTTGTGTTTTCCTGCCCCCACACATCTTCCTCGCCCAGAGACTGTCCCCAGCTGCCTCAAGCAGGGCTCTTTGCTGCTCCAGGGCCAGGATTTATCCTGCTGTAAGCCAGCACAGGGACACCCACACTCAGACCTATGGGACTGGGTGAGAAAACCCTGATGGGACACTTTGGCCTGGGTTAGGGATGAATCCTTCACCATGGATCCAATCCTACATGTGGGGATGGGGCTGAGCCTTTCTGCTGCCGGAGTTTTGGGAGCCCTTGTGCAACTCTGTTGTCATCTCACCCCACATCTCCCTCACGCTGAGCCCAGCACTCTGGTAACTTTAACCATGACTTTACAGAAAGAGTGATCAAGTTCTGGAATGTTCTGCCCAGGGAGGTGGTGCAGTCCCCATCCCTGGGTGTGTTTAACAAAGCCTGGATGTGGCACTGGGTGCCAGGGTTTAGCTGAGCTCTTGGGGCTGGGCTGGACTCAGTGATCTTGAAGGTCTCTTCCAACCCAGTCATTCTGCGATTCAGTGAACTTCCCAGACATTTTCCCAGTAAAACTGACGGATTAATGGGGTGGATTGCCCTTTCCCACTGCAGGACTCCCATGGGCTGCGGGGCAGCCCTGGGGCAGCTCTGCAGCACGGCCTGGGCGCTGTGCTCACCTCAGGGCACGGCAGTGGTGCTGCCAGGGCAGGGCAGGGCGGGGGCTGCAGATCCCATCCCGGCATGGCTGAGCTCCCCCCGTGCCCGTTCCCAGGGCTGCCATCCCCGGGGAGCCCTGGGAAGGCAGCTGGGAGGGCTGAACCCAAGCAGAGCCTTCTGCCGCGGGGCCGGCGCCTCGAGGTGTCCATAATTCACAGCAGCCCCCGCCGAGCTGCTGGCCATTGTTCTCCAGGCTGGGTTTGTCACTGGGGACAGCGCCAGCATCCCTCCCTGCCCCTTCCCAGCTCCTCGGCTTCACAGCCTGCACAGGGAAGGGCTTGGCCTGGGCTCTGACCTCCTGCCTGCTGCCAGTGACACCCTGAGCTGTGCTCACCTGTCCTTGCACACTCACCTGTCCTTGCACACTCACCTGTCCCTGCACACTCACCTGTGCTTGCACACTCACACCCAGGACACTGCTCTTCCCTCTCCTTGGTGTGGGCACAGCAGAGGGATTCAGTCATGACTCTGCTCAGAAACGTGAGCATTCAGGTTTTTGGGGTCAAATCTTTCCCCATCAGGACATTGGGTACCTGCACTGGGTATCTGGCAGAGGTTTGGGGACACGTGGGCAGTGTGGTTATGGGCACACACAGAGATGGTTTGGAGGGAAGCCTGAGGCTTGTCCCAGCTGTGTCACAGCGCTGGCTGACAGACACTGTCCATCCAGGGCCAGCCTCGAGGGCTGTAGCAGGGCCACCAGCTCTCCTCCTTTTTTGGGGTAACACCGGCCTGGGAAGGAGCATCCCCTCATCCACTCACAGAGCAGGCTTTGCTCTGCGGGCTGGGGCTCTCCCTCTAATCACTACACGAAGTTCTGGTGTTAATCAGGCTAACTGGTGCCAGGGTGGGTGAGCTGTGGGCCGGAGGGGCTGCGGGGTGGGCGGAGGGCTGAGTGTGGTGCAGGAAGCGTGGCTGATATCTGCCCTTGGGCACTATCTTTGTCACTCACAGTTTCCCATGCTGGTTTTGGGCGATAGGGCTGGGGCAAAGCAGAGGGAAAACAGCCCAAATCCCAGCCGGGGCGCTTTGGTGTGAGTGATCCCCCCTCATTTATGAGTCAGGCTGGACCCTGCACCTCTCCCCATGCTCAGGAGCAGCAGGAGCCTGCACAGCCTCTGCTCCTTTGGAGCAGCCCTCTGGCTTGGCTCTACCCCATTTTGGTGCCCAGGGAGGAATCCCTGGCATGTAAAATTGCTTCTGCCCCCCCCCAGTTGTGTTCTGCCCCCCCATAAGCACCCCGGGGTGTGGTGATACCCTGTGGGAGGGCTGTGCCTGGTGCTGGGGTTTCCCACTGGAGAAGATTCATCTCCTGGTGATTCATGCCCCTTCTCTGGGAGCTGGACCCGTTTTGGAAGCGTGGATCCCAGCTGCCCACAGCTGCAATTGGTGCTTTCCAGGGATACGGGGCAGGATTGGCCTCATTTGTCAGTAATCAAAATCAGTGTTCTGAATCTGCACTGTGGGGTGGGGAGGGAAGGTTCTTCCAAGCCCCTGGGCCAGGGCTGGGTGCCAGAATGGGAGCAGGACTGGGAGCATGGCCACAGCCTGAGCCTTGCAGCACTGGCTGCTCCCCCAGCTGAAGGGGAAACTGAGGCACGAGCTGTCCTCGCCGCTGGTATGGTGGGGAAGTCAGAGCCAGACACCTTAAGTGTGGTTTTTCTTTACCATTTGTTTATTTTCTCGCGTGATCCCAAGGCCCTGCTCTTTTGCAAGCCGAGGGTCTTTCGTAAGAGGAGGGACGGGGAAGTTTTGCAAGCGCAGAGAACCTGCACGTGCCTTTTGAAACTGAGCCTGACCTCGGGGCCTGCAGACAGAGCTGGGATGTCACCCGGGCTGGCCTGGAGGCAGGAAGGGACAGCCCTGCCCTGAGTCTGCTTGGGCTCAGCTGGGCGTGGGCAGGGAGGTGAGATCATTGCCACAGGAACACTGGGATGGGGAGCTGGGACATGCTGGGGTGGTGAATTCAAAACCAAAGGGAAGCTGGACATGGTGGGATGGTGAATTCAAAACCAAAGGGGAGCTGGACATGGTGGGATGGTGAATTCAAAACCAGGATGGGGAGCTGGGACATGCTGGGGTGGTGAATTCAAAACCAAAGGGGAGCTGGGACATGCTGGGGTGATCAGTTCAAAACCAAATGGGGAGCTGGGACATGCTGGGGTGGTGAATTCAAAACCAAAGGGGAGCTGGGATATGGAGGGTGGTGAATTCAAAACCATCTTTGAGGCATCTCTCAGGGAGCCTCTGTGCTGCTGAGCGGGGCAGGGAGGTGTGATGGATGCCATGGTGCTGCTGAGCCAGCCGAGGAATCTCCCTGTCCCTGTGCCCATGGCACTTGCAGCACCACGGACCCCTCTGGGGATGTGTCTGGAGCTGTTTTTGGGTGTGATCTGAATTTCAGATCAGCAGGATCCGGCCGTGCCCGCCGACCTGCAGCAAACGTGCACCTTGTGGGTGCTGATCTGCACCTGGCTGGTGTGAGGCTGGTTCCTGCACAGAATTCCCTGTCCCACATCCCATCCTCCTCCCCCTGGCGTGTGGCACTGGGGAGCTGAGCGCTCTGGAAGGACTCAGTTACCTAATAGGAAGGGGTGGGAGTGGGTGTGGGTGTGATAAACACACACAGATAATTTTACTTCATGGTAAGTCAATAAATTACTAAAGAGCCTTTGATTGTGCTCTCAGTGGTGCATGTTGATTCAAAAACCTAAGACATTTAGCCTCAATTATGTCTATTTGTGTGTCTTTCCTGCCTCGCTTCTCCGCAGTGCAGGGGAAATAACTCTGCCTTGTCTGTGTTCCCACACCTCTCCCACCTCGGCCGTGCTCCAGATTTCACTCCTGTCCTGATAACCCTTCCAGCAGCGAGTGGGAGAGGACCAGCTCTTGGCACCAACCCTCTCCAGCTCTCTGTGCTTGACCAAAAAGACTCAGAGCAAATTCTCCCTGCATGTGGCCAGCCCAAGGGTGCCAGCTGAGCCACTGGGATGGCTTGAGGCCGGTCAGGATTGTGGTTTCCCCTGCTCCCCCTCTGGCACGGCGCTGGGATGATGCAAAACCATCCGCAGGAGTGCAAACCATGTGTGTGGGGACACCCAGGGCCCTAAAAGTGGTTCCTTTCAGCATTTCCAGCCCGAGCAGCCCCTCTCCCCGCCGGCCCTGGCACGGTGCAGCCTCGTGTGCGGGGAGCGAACCCCCGTGGGGCAGCCCCGCGGTGATGCTCGGACCACACAGCTCCCTTAAGCTGCTGAGAATTCAGCTTTAGAGATGAGCTGGCACTGCCAGCGCTGCTGCGAGCGCTGGTCCCTCGGCTGGGGACGTGTCGCCACGCGAGGGAACAGCTCGCTGTCAAAGGAGAGAGGGGCTGAGCCAGGGATCGGCTCTGCTCCTCTCCAGGGCGATGTGTGCCGATTCCTGAGCGGCCCCGGGGCACCGCAGGGCTGCAGGGATTTGCACTGCTGCTGTTCCCAAGTCGGGAATGCAAAGTCAGCCCGCGGGGTGGGAGTTCACGGTCAAAGCCCCCTTTGCGGGAGCTGTCAGGGCCGTGTCGGTAGAAATGAGCTCCTTCCAGTGGGAAGACGCTTGTTTCCTTCTGGGAAATCTCAGCAGAGGGTCATTAATCACCGGGCAGGGCAGCTCTGCCTGCCCCGCTATGGGATGTGGGTTCAGCACACGTCTGGTGGTGGATGTGCCATGGAGCCTTCAGTGACCACTCCGGGCCAGTTCGGGAGCCTGGTGCTGCTCCGTGGGTGTGCAGCAGGCATTGGGATGGCTCTGGAAAGCAGAGGGCACCGTTCCTGTTTCTGGCCTGGCTACATGTTTGTGCATGCAAATTTGACAGTGGCTTTTCAAGTGCAAATCTCCCGTGAAAACAAAAGGGAGTCCCGAAACTGGGGAGCATCGAATTGAGCTGTTCTGGCAACATCTCCCCCAGATCCTGCACTGCAGAGGTGCACCCAGCACCTTGTTCTTTGAGCACTGGCACCCATTTGTAGCCTGCAGGGAGGAAGCACAATTACCCCGCGGGGACACCCACCCTCCACAGAGCTTCTGCTCGGCTGAGCTGACACACGGCTGAGCGTGCCCGGCTGCTCGGGGCTTTGCTTCAGCGGAGGTTGGTGCCTGATGGGATCAGACAGGGAAAGGGAGCAGCACGGGGATGTGGCAGGGACACGCAGTGCTCACACGAAGGCTCTGCCCCCCCTCCAGTCCCAGCCTGCGGGCAGGGAGGGACAGAGCTGCGGGGCTGCGGGTGCTGGCATCGGGAGGTGAAGTGCAATCCCCAAAGGTTCCCAACGTCCAGCCTGGCTCCTTCCAGGTCCTTGCTGCTTCCCCAGGCAGGGTGTGAGGCTCCTGGGAAGGCAGCCCCCACCCACGGGCAGCCCTGGCCGGGCTCTGTCAGGATGTGGACACAGCCATGCGGTGGCAGCGCGACATCAGCGAGCTGGGTCACGCCTGGAGCCCCCCACCATGCAAACTGTCCCCGCTCCACACACCTGGATGCTTCTGGAAGCTCCCCATATGGCTCATCAGTGTGGGAAACCCATCAGCAGGACAGGAGGGCACAGAGGGTGACACAGGGCTCCGCAGCCACTGAGTCACTGAGTCACTACCCAGGGCTATTTTTACCCCCTGGGGCAGCCTCGCTGGGTCATTCCCGGTTCCTAATTGCTGTGATCAGACCTTCATAAATCTCACCCGAAAGAGGAAGTCTGGGAAATCGNCGGCACAGCGCAGGGGATGCTGTGGCCGGAGGAGGCTAAGGACAGGGAGCCCCGACCTGTGACCTGCTGCCCTTCACACCTTGCATCGCAGAGCTCCCCACCGGGATGTTTTGGCTGACATTTACCCACCGGAACAGGCTTCTTCCACCTCCCCTTCTGTTCCCAGCCTCTCCCTGCTTCCCTCAGTGCTCCCAAACTCCTGGAGCAGCCAAGCCAGGCTGAGCCAAGCCGAGCCAAGCCAGTGTAGGGGAGCAGTGCTGGATGGGAAAAGCCAACCCCTGATCTCTTGCCCAAAAGTCCCACCACACCCAAGTGTCTGAAAAAGCTTCATTGAACAGTTTGTTGGCTATTTTTGTCAGTGCCTCTGCCCTTCCTGGCCGGGGCTGAGACCAGAAACAGCAACACCACGATGGAGGGGATGAGATGAGCACGTCCAGGGCATGGACAGAGGAGAAGGGCTGGGAGATCCTGCTAGCAGAGTGCTGGAGGTGTTTGCACCATGGGGCCTTGCTGCTCTGGGTTCTCTGGGTTGGGCGATGGTTGGAGCCCACGAGAGGGTCCTGCTGGGCTTTGGCAGTGGGCTGAAAAGCAGCCAGGAGCAGAGACAAGCAGAGCACAGAAACATTGCCATCTGCTGACACGTCCAGCGCACTCGCTGGCCCGGCCGTGCCGCCGGTCACCGTTTGCAGCGGGAGCAGGAAGGGTCAGTGCTGCAGGATGTGGCTGTGCCCTCCCTGGGCTGATGTCCCCATCTGGCAGCAGGGCAGGAGCACACCAGGGTGGCACAGCTGTGGCAGGACCAGGTGTTTGGCACCAACGTGCAGCACATGGGCTGGAGGCCGTGGCGATGGAGCCAGGGGCCGAGCTCGGTGCTGGGGCTGCTCTCTCTGCTGAACATCCAGGACATGGTGGAGGCCTCTCTGCTCATCCCCAAAGAGTTAATGAACCTTCACCCTGCTGTGAAGAGCTACTTCAAAGTGTGGGGCAGCACCCAGCACGGCAGCCTCGTGCAGACAGAGAGGGCAAGTCTGGGTAATTGCAGCCTCTGATGCAAGCGCTGCAGAGGATTTGGGAAAACGAGCACTTGGCTGCAGAATGGAGTTTTGATTCCCCTCAGCCTGTTCCCCCCTGAGCTTCCCCCGGTGCCCTCCAGCTACAGAGCTTGGAGATCGTGTCTTGGACTGGATTTGCTTTGTTTCAAGTTCCCTGAGAATCTGGCAGTGGTGTTTCCCAGAGGAAGGTGCCTCCAGCTTCCCAAGCCAGGGCTTTGCCGTAGTGGGCAGGGAGCTCCCCCCTGCCCTGGCCTGGGTCTGCAAACACCATCCCCAAGAGTGGAGATGCAAACCCACAGTCCCATGGGGACCAGCCATCAGCCCTGCACCCACAGACTGCAGATTTATCCTTGCATGGCTCTGGGATCCCCACTCCCAGCACTGCCAGGAGCAGGGCCTGCTGATGGAGAGTGAGATTTGCTTCCCCCCATCCCAGGGGATGCAAACACCCAGCACAGGCAGGAGATGAAAGGCTGCTGCAGCTCCCAATTCTTGCAGAAGGAGATGAACACAGGCAGACGTGCAGGGACATCTCTGGCCAGCCTGTGGGACACCTGTCCCAACGCTGGATTCAGCCTTGGTGAGGGGACAGTGTCAGATGAGCTCCCAGTGGCTCATTGTCCCCAGGCTCTGGCCCAGGGAGGAGTTCTGGTACAGCGGGGCCGTGGCAGCTGCTCTGAGCTCAGAGCAACCTTGGCTGGGTGGAGCATCCCAGGGCCACGACCTGGACTCTCCTCTGGCCAAGCACATTTTTTGCTTCCCTGGCAGCAAAGGCAGCGTTTCACTCTTGTGTCAACATTTGGGAGGAAAGGGGGGAAAATAATCATTTCTGTCAAACCCTGGGAATGTGGATGCCCCGAAAACAAACAGAAGCTCTATTTCTTCAGTGAAAGGCCGTTGTAAATCTGGTTGGCTGCCAAAAAGTGATAAAAATGATTGCTGTTCCGGCACTAGAGAAGAGTTTTGTTGGAAATGTCACCCCCCACGCACCCTCCCCCCAAATCTCAGTTTTATGAAAACACCATTTTTTATCAGCAGCCTGGCAGGCAGATGTTTGGCCTGGGCCCCCATTAGAGGCCAGATGCACCCAAATTGCCATTTCTGCTTTGTGTCATTTGTTGATTGACAGCTGTCAGTCACCACTCAGTCACCTCTGCCTTCCAGGGGTTAATCATGCTCTGGAGACCAGCCTGGACTTCCCTGCTGGTGTTAGGGCAGGTATTCCCCAGGTAAGGACCACCATTCCCAGGTACCACTCCCCACCTTGCAGCATCCAGCACGGGGAACGTGGGATGGGCAAAGGGCAGTGCCAAGGGAACGGGCCACTGGAATTGTGGCTTTGCCAGGATAAGCCGTGGCCAGTGGCTGGGTAAAAGCCACCATCCCTGGCCAGTGCAGCAGGGAGGATGCTCCCTGTCCACACTCCCACTTTGCAAAGGGCACAGGGAAGAACAGTTGTGTCACCAGAGCTGTGAGCTGGACCTGCCAGGGCTCGCCCCTTGTTTATTTAGGAACGGTGGCAGCTTTCCAGCCAGTTGTTTTCCTGCTGTAATATTAAACTCCCAAGCTTTTATTCCAAGGCACCATTGGCACCTCAGCCCCATTTCAGCTGGGGCAGCATCGAGCCCTGTTCGGGGAGCAGGGCAGGGACAGTCCATGAGGGCAGCTCTCAGTGTCCCCTCTGCTCCTCCTGGCACAGCTGGTTGGGAATTTCCAGGTGTGCTCATGTCAGGTGCTGCCTGATGGGTGCCCCCAGGGGACAGGGGGGACATTCCAAGCCCTCCAGCCCCAACAGCACCACGGACACAGGGATGTGGACAGGCTGGTGCAATCCTGCTCATGCAGATCAATTCCCTGAAAATCACTGGTTTGGAGTTTGGGTATAAACACTTCCTGTGCTCCAGCCCCACTGCAGGTCTTTGCAGGATCATAATCCTCATAGAAACATTTTGGACCTGCAAAGAAACAGCCCAAGGGCTGGAGAGGGACCAGAGAAGGGTTAAAGCG
Source organism: Dicaeum eximium (assembly GCA_013396995.1). Lineage (NCBI taxonomy): Eukaryota > Metazoa > Chordata > Aves > Passeriformes > Dicaeidae > Dicaeum > Dicaeum eximium. Next base: position 235,342 of record VWZP01004917.1, on the reverse strand, counting down.
TGGCTGTGCAGGTGTTTGAGGGCAGCGTGAGGGACCGGGCTTTGAACCCCCCTGTTCAGACTCCTCTCCACACCTGCACAGAGGAGCTCAGATTCCTCAGGGGAAAAGAGGAAAGGAGCGAGCCGGGCTGAGTGTCTGGGGTGATCTCATGGCCACGGAGCAGCACATCCCAGTGCCTGGGGCAGCCAAGCTCTGCCTGCTGCGGGGACCTGCCCGGGCACAGCCGCTGCTGCTCCGCAGGATGAGGATCCCACGGTGCGGAGCCTCCTCCTCCGCGGGGAGCGGCCGAGGGGAGCCGGCAGGTGGAGGGCCCGGGGCCACAATTCCGGATCAAAAAACCACACGCGTCCCGGCTGCGATAAGGAGGCGAGAGCAAACCCCCGCGAGCCGTCGGAAACGCCGCGTTTACTGGGAGCGCCCGAGGCAAAAAAAAAGCCCGTGCCCGGCTTCCAAGGTGCGTGGTGGTTGTTTTTGCACACTCAGACATAAATTAATTGATAGAACACCCAGTTACCCAGGTAGATTTGTGTGCCTCTTTTCTGGAGCGTCCGCAGGTGGTGCGGGAGGATTGCCGGGGGCACCGCTGGGTGGGGAGCGCTTTTGCAAAGGCTCTCCTTGCCCGGAGCGGCCACTTTGGACATTAATGTTGAAGCAGACTGTGTCTTTTAGTTCAATTCTGTGGCCAAGCCTCATCTTTATTCAGGAAAAACTCCTTTTTAGCAATTGCAGCCTCACCTAGGGAAGGCACGTAGGTCTGGGAAGGAGCAGACTCCCCCCAGCCGGCTTCACCTGCCCCTGACCCCCGTCCTGGTGGGAGCACCGACAAGATTCTGCAGGAGGGTCAAGAGTGCATCCTTTTAACACCTCCCCCTTCCTGAATTTCATGTGCTGATGATCAGGCAGGTAACAGAGAGCAGGAGTGGGGCTGGTTTTGGAGGGCCTGCGAGCTGATAAAATGGGATTGCTGGAAGGGTGGCCCATCTCCTGCTCTTTCACACCAGCCCTGCCTGCCCCACAGCAAGCTCCTGCACAAGGCAGGACTCCCAGCTGCATCCCTGAGCTGGATCCACGGTGGGAACCTGAGAGCAGGGAGCCAGGGTGAGCTGAGCTCCTTTGGCCTTTATTCTAATGATAATCAGGCTGAATTCCTCTGCTCGACCCCAAGGGATGCAGACAGGGAGCTTTCCCAGAGAGCTGAGCTTGCTTTCTGTGGTTTCCCCTCTCCAGTGGGACTCAGATGGGCACAGGGCCCTCCTGGGGACGTGTCCTGAAGCTCCTGCCCACATCAGACCCTGCATGGAGGCAGCACCCCTGGAGCACGCCGTGCTCCGTGTCTGCAGCGGGAGATGGTTTATGCCCAGACATGTTCCACAACCTGCTAGCAGAGTAGAGAGCTCTGTTCCTGCACTGGTTCCCTTCTTCCCAGTGCTATGGAGGGAGCACTGGTGGAAGGAGAGGGAGGCCATGCCCTAGAACATTTTGAGAAGGGTCTGGTCCTTCCCAGCCAGTGAGGAGAATTCACCCCCTCAGTCGGTGCTGGAGCTGCTGTAAATGCAAACAGCCAAAACAAGAGGGGGGAGTGAGACCCTCTGATCCCCACAGCTCTGTGAGCCATGGGGAGAGGGCTTTTCACTGCCTGCTTGAGAAGCAACAAGTTCTCTCTGCTGCTTCTTTAACCAGAGCCCTCTCCTACGGCCAGCCCCTGGAGCTGGCTGTGCCATGGGCAGGGAGGTGGCAACTCCTGGGAGTCCCTGTCCTTGGAGATGGATGGACACAGGCACCAGGGAATCCCTGTCCTTGGAGATGGATGGACACCAGCACCAGGGAATCCCTGTCTTTGGAGATGGATGGACACAGGCACCAGGGAATCCCTGTCCTTGGAGATGGATGGACACCCATGACAGGCAGCCAGGGATTCCATGTCCTTGGAGTGGATGGACACCCATGACAGGCACCAGGGAATTCCTGTCCTTGGAGTGGATGGACACTCACGGGGGACTTGTACTTTTGGTGTTTTGCTTGATTTACGTTCAAACTCGCTGGTTTTGAGGGTCCATTCTAACCAGCCCAGGGGACACTGGTGTGAAGTGAGGACAGGGCTGCTGTGCAGGGCCTCGGTGGGTGCCTGCACCCATCTGTGGGTGCCTGCACCCATCTGTGGGTGCCCAGGTGAGGAGCTGGGGTGCAGCCCAGCCCTTGGCGTGTCCCCGAGCACCCGTGGGCAGCACAGTGCCCAACACGTGCGTGCAAGCCCCAGCCCAGGAACCTGCCACGTGGAGGGGATGGAGGAACCCAAAAATCCCAACTTCACCATAAAAATATCAATCATCTCCAAACATCCGTGCGATGCTGATCCTTCCCTCCCTGCCCGGTATTTTCTCACGCTCTGAAGCTGGCAGCAGACACTGGGAAGCAGTGTTGGAACTTGTCCTGCCGTCCCATCAAGGCCGTTTATCTCCAGCATCGAGCCCTAGAGCTGGAAGAGCTGCAAGTAGGGGCAAGGCACGCTCCTGCTTGCTGCTTTCCATTGCATCACTTGGGCACGGGCTGAGCGAGCGCCCCGGGGCCAGATCCCACACACACCACCCTGCCTGCTCCTGCAGAGCACAGCAGCGTCCTGAGTGACTGACAGGAGTCAGGGACTCTGGGGACAGCCCTGGGCATCGCTGGGATCCCTGCCCTGCCCAGTGTGTGCCTTCCACACGTCACCCCAGAGTCATTGTGTCAAGAGCTGCACGCTCAGGGTGACCCCAGATGTGACCCTGGATGTGTGACAGGGATGGGGACGCTGGTTGGGAGCCACCTTTGGAGCAGAGCGTGGCCCAGGCCTGGCTGGATGCTCTGCTGGGAGGGTGGGGACAGGAGGGGATGGTGGCACAGACTCCGGGTAGGGGATGGTGAGGCACCTGCCTCAGTGTGGGATCCTGCTGGGAGCCAGCCCGGGTAATTAACACAATTACCATTACGAGGCAGGCTGCTCCTTGCCCCTCCCTTGCTGGCTCCTCTGTGAACCAATGGGTTTGAAAACCCAGGCACCCTTCTCCACACCCCCCAGCCCCAGCGGTCCCAGCTGCCCATGGCTTCCAACACAAACTCCTGGGATCCCTCCTCTGAGCCCTGGCAACTGCTGTGGTGCCAGCAGCTGTCCCCTGCCTGACCCATGTGGCACCAGCATTTTGGGGGTGACAGCATGGTGGGCAGTGCCACAAGACCTAAGAATCTGACCCTTCCCACCTCTGGCTGTGCCCAAGCCAAGGAGATGTCCCATCCCTCAGTTCCCAGGGAAGTTTGTGACTCCACCCTGGTAGCTCCAGGTCAGGCCAAGTGCTGCCAGACAGATCCCCCTTTTCAGGGAGAACCTGGCCCTGGGCATGGCCAGAAACATTCTTTCCTCAACAGGGAGGAAAAAGAGCTCAGCAAAGCTTTGTGTCACACCGCAGCAGTTCCTGACAGAGCTGCAGAGCCACGGGCACCGTGGTGGGACGGCAGAGCTGCCCTGAGCCCGTGGGACTGCAGTGCCACGCTGCACAGGGGCTGGCACGGCTGGGCTGGGGCTCAGGGGGGCTCAGGGCACCAGGCAGCACCAGGAAGAGCCGAGCCAAGACAGGAAACCCGGCTGGCTTCCTCCATGCTCATGGTTTCTCATGTGTGGGTGCTCTGCTGTCGAACAAGGCTGAGCTCCCCACGCAGTGTCTCCCAGGTGACACCAGCAGTGACACCCAGAGTGCCTCTCTGACCTCTAATTCCACTGCCTACACGCACGAAGCTGGCAGCAAACAGCTCTGAGATTGTCACTGCTGCGTCAGAGCAGCCTGGATTTGGCCCCTCACTCTCCTGCAGAGCCAGAGCAGTTCTGGGCATGGGGAGAGGGGGTGGTTTGAGGGCTGCTGGAGTGACAGAGCTGCTCTGAGGGCAGGAGGAAGCTGCTTTGGCTTCTGCAGAACCCACACGTCCAGGGGAAGCTTCTCTTCACAAAGCCAAACATTAAAATGTGTTATTTTTTAAATCAAAAAGCTGGCACCCTCCTTCAGGGAGTGGTGCAAGGTGAGGAGCTGCTGTAAAATGAGATGCTCCAGCTGGCTGGCACTGAAAGAGTTAAAAGCAAACACTCAGAATATTTGTCTTTGGCCAGCCTAGGACTTGTTTTTCTGACAAAAGAAAATGGTTTTATTTCAAAGTTACCAGAACTCTCTTGCTCCCCTGGGCTTGGCTATCCCAGCGGCTTCGCTCTGGGGCAGGTTTTCCCACCCTTGGAAAAAACTGAACCTTTAAAAACAAAACCNAAAAAAAAAAAAAAAGTTGCAAATGCTTGTTGATTCCATAGATTTCCCAGTTTGGTCATTTCCCAGCTCTCCCTGGTGGAAGTGAGTGAGATTCCATCGGTGCAGGGCAGAGCCGGCTCAGGGCTGCCCCATCCCAACATCCTCACTCAGCCACCTCAGCCTTGGATACTGGGATTTGATGGGCAGGAAGAAGGGAAAAAGAAATAAAAATAAAACAAACCAACCCCGAACTGGGCTGTTTTGATGGCAAGAACCCAAATGTCCCCCTGCACGCTGACCTTCATTGTGTGGGGAAGGAGGGAGCGACTGGGAAAACGTGATAAGGATTGCCCGGGGGTGACAGCGACCCGAGCTGGAGCCACACGTGCCAGCACATGCAGTGAGTTTGTCCGTGCTCAGAGCAGGGGAATGTGCAGCTCTGGGGTTTGGGACGGCAGCAGGGGCTGCAGGAGAGGGGTTTGCCAGAAGGAATCACGGAAAAAGAAGAGTTGGGACTGGGAGGACTGAGGGGTTGGAGGCTGATCCAGGGAAAGCCTGCAGAGGCTCTTCTGTCCCAAACTGGGGGTGCAGGGTGGGAAATCACCCCCTGAGGGTTTCTCTCACTGGGATCCTGCCTCACCCCCATCCACAGGAGGCAGAGCTGCTTTGGGGGGCAGGGAGGGGGGGATGGGCTGTGCTGTGCCACCCCCTGCTCCAGGGGCAATTAGGGCCCGGCTTTAACTGTGTTAATTTGTTAAATTAACCGGGCCGAAGAAACTGTTTACATTCACCTTCCCCTGTGTTTGGTTTGTGATAGCAGCAGAGCAGGAGGCGATGCTGTGGGTTCTCAGCAGATTTAGGGGGGTTTCCTATGGGAAAAGCAGTGATAGAGCCCTGGCAGGCACCCATCCAGCTCTTTCCCCTGATTTTTTTTTAATTTATGTTCGGCTTTTACCTCATCTCAAATAAAAAGAGTGATTTAAAGCCCTTTGCAATAAAACAATTCAAACAGAAGCCGGTCTGCAGCGCTGTATAATGGGGGAGAAGGTTCTCCTTATTTGCTTAATTACAGGTTCTTGTTTGTCGAGCACTTGTGGGTGAATTGTTTGCAAATAACAGCTGAGTTTATTCACGCTCAGAGTCCTGAGCCCTGAGATTAAAGCTGGGAGACAGGAGGGTGCTCAGGGCTGTGGGTGACCCCTGGAAAGTCCCAGGAGGGGCTGGAGGGACCTGGGATCGTGTGCTGGGTGCTCAGAGGAGCTGCAGGGCCTGGTGGAGCTGCCTGCCTTACACAATATGCCTTAATCACGTGCAGTTTATCCTTTCATAAACTGCAGATAAGGATTAACTGCTTTATGGAGTCCCTGTAAAACACAGGCCATGAACAGGAGCGAACCGAGGCCGCCCGGGCTCCGGAATCCTGGATTCAGCCTGTCAGGGCCAGGCCACGGGCTGCCAGGTGTTTCCTGACCTCCTCCTGCGTGTCTGCAGGAGATAACACCTCTCCTTAGGGCTGCTACCCCGGTTTATGGTGCAGATAAGGGAGTTTTGGGGTGTTGCAAGGAGAAGTGGCTGCCAGGTGTGCTGCTGATGCCGTGCCGAGAGGAGGTGGGTTCAGCCTGGGCATCTGGGTGAGCACAGCTGGTCTCAGACAGTTTTGGGGCCATCCTGCTGCTGTGATGTCCCAGCCCTGGAGCTTGGGGACCTCCTGAGAGCCTCCAGACTGATGGAAATGGCAGCTGCCCTGAGCACAGGGAAGTGACACCGGGCAGGGGGATGTGGCCCCAGCCAGGACAAACAAAGTGCAGGACACAAACACGGCCCTGCACCCACCCACCTGCCTCTCCAGGATGGGAAAGTGCTCCCAAAGTGAAGAAATCCCAATATTTGCAGCCTGCAGAGCGGGGCAGAGGCACACCTAGGATTGTGACCGTGCCGAACCGGCGATGGAGGGTGAAGGAATCACCCCACCAAAGGGAGGAACCCACAAGGGGCAGCAGCCGCTTCTCTCTGCCTCCCAGCCGGGGCAGAGGGGCAGGAGGTGCTGCCCGCGCTGGCTGCAGGTGCTGCAGGGATGGAGGGGCCCAGGTGACTCAGGTGTGACTCAGGGCAGAGTCACGCAGCGCCCGCCGGCTCCCGGAGCTCGCTTCGCCCCAGCCTGCGCTCGCACATCGCGCTGGGGGTGATGCGGAGCCGGCTCGGAGCCACGGTGATCCCGAGCCATGATCTGGAGTGTGGGAAAAGCACAATCGCTGCAAACAATCAGAGGCAAAGCCGGCAGCAGCACGCAGCGAGCCAGCGAGGAATTTGGAGACACATTCCAGCGGGAATGACAGAGGAGGGGCTGGGAGCTGGGCCGGGAGTGAAAAAAGAAAAAAAGAAAAGAAAAAAGAAACAAAAAACATGCTCGGATTTGTTTTGGTTTTTCTCCCTCTCTGCAGAGCTGTCCCGCCCCACCTGGCTTTCGAGTAAAGCGCTGCGGACATGGAGGGACCCCTGGATGGGCACCGGGGACAAGGACAGCTCTGCTGTCCCCTCCCACACCTCAGCCGTGCTCCCTGTGACGGCATCTGGGACACGGGGACCACCGGCCACGTGTGGCCAGACCCTTCTGCCTCCTGGACAGCTGCAGGGGCCACGGGCAATAAATGGCCCAGGAGCCACCCGCAGGGCTCAGCACCCACCCGCTGGCTGGCACTGCCAAGGCTGCGGACTCTGGGCAAGCTGCTTCCCATTCCGTGACTCAGTTTCCCCTGAAACAACACATCTCTGCACCTTGGAGACCGGCAAGGCTTTGCCTTGGAGGGCAGCAGCTCTGGGGACGGGGACATGTCCGTGTGTGCCTCACGTCCAGGAGTGGTGGCACTTAGGAGCCGTTCTGGCCACCAGGCCGGTGTCACCGGTCAGCAGAGCATGTCCCCGAGGGGCTGCAGCACAGCTGTGGCCCTGCAGCTCCGCCATCCCCTCCTTCCCCTCCCAGCAGCTCCTCCCGGCTCTTCCTGACCCACTTTCTGTCCTTGCACTGCACGATGGAGGAAAAGCAAAATGCAGCAGGGGGAGCGGATGCTGGGGGCTGGGGGCACATGGTGACTGGCAGCACAGCCCCCTGGCACTGCGGTGTGGCACAGGGCACGAAGGTTCTGGAAGCTGCTCAGGCTCCGAGATAGGACCTGGGCTCACCGGGATGGTTTTCTCTCGCCCGCTGCCCTGCAGGGACACACTCAATGCTGGGCTGTCCCAGAGGGCCCTGGCGGTCACCAGCAGTGCTGCCCCTGTCCCCTCACCTGCCGGGAAGGGAAGGTGTGAGGCAAACCCAGAGAGCCGAGAGGGGACAGGAATTTGGATTTCAGCAGTTTCATGGCCACCTGCACATCCCCGGTGCCCATCTCCGCCCCGCCCCACCAGCATCATCCTCCTCCTCCTCCCTGCACGGGCAGAGGCTCCTCCGGGGCACAAGAAGGGATCAGTGGCAGTGTGAGGGTGCCCTGGGCCGTGTTTCACTCCTTGCCCCAGGCAGAGCAGCCATCCGGGAGCTAAAAGCGCTCAATTGTTCGCTGATGCTTTTCTTTGAAGCCCTCATTCATCCTCCAAGGTCTGCATTGATCGGGGACTCCAGGAAAGCGTCTGCCCTTCTCTGCCTTCATCAATGACTTTCCCACATTAATCCACCTCTTCCCTTGATAACCACACTAATTACTCTCGGCTAAGTTGACTCTGGCAGGGCTCTGGAGGCTGGGAAGAGGAACGTGCTCCAGCCCGGCCGTGCCTTAGAGCTGCAGGGCTGGAGGGAACTGGCCATACTGGGAATGCAAAACTGTGGCATGGGGCTGGCCCAGGGCAGCACACAGGCTGGGGGGACGTGTGCTGCTGGGAGAGGTGTTTGCTTTCCATTTTTGAGGCTTTTTGAGGCTCCCAGGGAATTCCCGATGATTTACTGCATGGCTGATGCCCCAGAGGGATGCACACCCACCCTCCCTGCCTGCATCTGCCCGGGCCTGGGGGCTGCAGGGCCTTTCTCTCTTGTGCTGCAGGGTGTTTGAGACCACCACGGGAGGGTCACACCCTGAGCCCGGCATGAGATGAGGTCTTTTCCATGTCTCCTTCTGGGTTTCCTTGAGGGGGAACGAGAGGGACGCAGTTCTTTGACCTCAGCCACGGTCAGGCTGAGCTGTGGCTCAGGAGCAGCCCCGTGGGAAGGAGCTGGAGAGAGGGAATCCCACGTCCAGGGGAGAAATTATTCCTAATATCCAACCTAAACCTCCTCTGGAGCACCTTGAGGTCCTGCCAGCAGGAACGGTGCTGTCAGGGGAGGCTGCAGTGAGCAGAGAAAGAAAACCCTCCTGCATGGCCGTGGTGGCTTCCAGCGGTGCCTGTGGGGACACGGGTGGCAGGGGGACATGGGGGGCTGTGCTGGGCCCCCACGGGGGGACAGACACCCCAGGCTGGCCCCCACCGTGCCCCTGCAGCCATTTCTGAGGTGGAGCCGCCATCTAGTGACACAGGGATGGCCTTCCCCAGCAGGTCCCCAGGGCTGTGGTGGCCCTGGCCCCATGCTTGTCCCTGTCCCCACCATCCCCAGCTCCTCTGGGCTGGGGGGACAAAGCCAGAGAAGGATTGGGGTCTCTTCTCCTCACCCTTTCAGGGTGAGGCAGTGCATAAACCCCGAAGTGCAAAAGTGTCGGGTTATTAATTTATTTAATAACAGAACCATTAAGGTTGGAAAGCCCTCGAGGATTGTGGGCAACCCAACCCCAACCTGCTCACCGTGTCCCCAACATCCCACACACCTTTGGGACACTTCCCAAGCAGCCCCCTGGACACCACCCTGAGTGCAGCAGGACGAGCCCAGAGGGAGATCCCAACCCTTGGGGTGCCCAGTGTGGGGCTCACCCCTGTCCCACGAGCCACTGGCAGTGACAACCAAACCTCTCCTGTCCCCTGCCATGGCAGTCAGCCTCCCCACCTCACGCTGCTCCTTCAGCACATCCAGGCCCATCATCAGATCTTTAAACCCCCCACACCGTCCCCTTTCTGCCTCAAGCACTGAACAAAGGCAGCGGCCGTCCCGTCTCTTGTCCCCCTTCCATTTTCCTCCCGCTGGCTGCCGAGAAAAGGGATTCAGCCGTGCCCGCTGCTTGTGAAAAGCCCCCGCCTGCCTCGTGTTTTATGAAGGAAAATCTCCTTGGGAGAGCAGCCAAACGTTCCCAGCCTCCTGCTGGGTGTTTCAGACGGGAGTGCTGAGGATGCGAGGGCTCGGCGGCCCCCCGGGTGTGGGGGGAGCGTGGGGGGACAGGACGGGCTCTGCAGAGCCACCCCCGGATTGCAGAGGGACAGCAGAGCCGGAGCTCACCGCAGGGCTGGGCTGGCCACGGCAGCTGTGTCTCTGCTGCCTCCAGGGAGGGATGTCGGGCTGGGGATGCCGAAATTCCGGCACATCCCTCGGGAAAGGATGCGGGAAGCTGGGGCTGTGCGTGCTGTGAGCCGGGCACTGCCTGGGTGCTGGGTGCCATCCCTCTGCTCTCTGGAATTCCTCCGTTATCCCCATCCTTTTCATCTCCTTTTCCTTTCTCTTCCCTGCCGCTCTCCTTCCCACACTCCCCTCTCAGCACCTCTCCCGGACCACACCTCCCCACGCACTGCGGACCTCTCAGACCCAGCGACTCTTTCAAAGGCATCCAAGAGGCCCCCGGGGGGCTCCAGCCCACCAAATCAAACTCAAATTTGCAGCTTATATGCAAACACGATGTGTGTGGACGCCGAGGCTCTGCTGGCACACACGGCGAGTAAACAGAAACACATGGATCAGCCGGGAAGAGCAGCAACTCCGGCTGAGGGCTTTGGGAGGGATTTTTAACCAGATTTGGGGAGGGGTTTTGAGCAGCAGCACCCAAAGGGGTGGGTCATGTCCCCCTGCAGCTCCACGGGCACTGCCAGGCGCTGTTCCCACGCCTGTGTCCGTGGCAAGGCTGTTGTGGAGGGCTCAGAGGCAGAAATGGGGGGAAAAAAGAGGTTTCTGCTCTGTAGCTGAACCAAAAACCACAAGGGCAAAGTGAGGTAGGCTCAGACCCAAAGGGAGAATCTCTGCCGTGTTTCCTTTTCTGGTTCACTGTGCAAATGCTGTGCTCCACACGAAATTAAAACCTTCCTTTCTTTCTTGGGGGCCATTCAATATCCTTTAAAGGCTTTTTCTCTTTCTTTTGAGGCTGGGAGCAATTTCTCAGGGAAAATGCTGCTCACCAAAAGCACGTTTCATATCTGACAATGATGAGACAAAAACCATTTAGCAGCTCAAGAACTAAACTCGTTGGCAAGCCTCGGTGCGAAGTATTTCAATGTTTTTATTGCATCCATCCTTCCTCCTCTTTCCCTGTGAAGCTGCTGCCTCAATTTGAGCCACGCCAGCAGACAGCTTCACACGTTTTCCAACTTTGAACCCCTCATTTGTGAAACCGAAGAAACCTCTGCTCCTGCACAGCTCAGCTCCTGCTAGCGTGGCTCTCCCACTCCACCTTCCTGTCGCCTGCAGCTGCTGCTACTCCTTGCTTTATAGATTTTCTCACCCAAAGTTTCCTGAAATGTGTTTTTGAGGTTTTAAAAAAAGTCATTAGAAACCGCCACAAAAAAAAAACCAAACAAAAACAAAAACAAACAAACAAACAAACAAAAAACCCCAAAACCCCCTCTGGCTCCCCCAGCGCTGTCCCTGCTGCACCCCCGGTGTTGTGGCGTGTCCCCGCGACGTGGGGACACAGCGGTGGCAGAAGGACATTCCCTGGAGAGCCTGCGCTATCCAGCAGCGGGATACACGGATTTTTTTGCACGAGAGCCACCCCCTCTTCCAGAATTTTCACCTCTCTGAAGCAGACAGGGGTGAAAGAGAGAAAACCCCGCAGCAGCAGCTCTCCCATTTCTTCCCTCTGGACCGCGGTGCCGTGCGAGCTGCAGCCTCATCCAGCCCCAATATTCCCTCTCCTTGGGCTTTCCCAGCCTGAAAATCCTGGTGAGCCCTTGAGGGAAGGCACCTGGAGCTGGAGAGGGGAGATCCCCACCAGGGAGACCGGGGATGCCTTTCCAAGTGCAGGAGCAGCCACAGCGGGGTGTGCTTCCCCTTCCTAAGCCAGGACAAGAAGCCACTCGTGTCTGTCCCCTTCTCTTCTTGCCTCTGCTTCCTCCTCCTCCTCCTCCTCGCCTCATGGTCTATATTTAGCCCCAAACCCTTTTGCACAGCTCCCGAGGAGTCTTCGTGCTGGTTTGTCTTTGGGGCAGGGAATTAATCCCCAATAATGAGGGCACACCATAATTACCCCTCCCGCATTGGGGGTTCCTTACGGCTCGATCCAAACAGGATTTCGCCTGAGAAAGATCCAAGGAAAAGCTCCCACGGACGCCAGAGGAGGGCAGAAGGAGGCAGAGGGACGGAGCATCGCTCCTGTGCTCAGCCCGTGTCCCAGCTCTGGCTTGCTGTGACAGGCGGGTGGCTCTGGGCTGTCACATCGTGCCGTGGCTGCCGGGTCCAGGCTCTGCCCAGCCCCTCCGTGCCGGGGATGCCTTTGGGGAAGGGTTTTCCCACCCCCCCCGGTTCCCAGCGGGCACAGAAGGAAGGCAGATAAGGGATGTCTCTGGTTCCCCTCACATCAAAGCCCCGAGCTCATCGCCGGGCCCTGCCTGGCTCTGGGGCTCCTCTCAGCCCGCCTGGGAGGGGACAGGGTCAGCTCTGTCTCACTTTGGCCAAAGCCTGGGCACTGAGCAGCCCTGTCCTAATCTCTGAGCCCCTCAGGTGTCCCTGAGCCTGGCCTGGGAGCTGCTGCTGGGTGAAGGGGCAGGATGGAGCTGTGGCTCCAGGTGAGTTTGGGGCTGGAAGTGGAGCTCTTTCCTCCCCAGGCTAAGATGGGATGGTGGGAAGATCTGAAAGCCTCCAGCTCTGTCAGCAGGAGATGGATGGGCTCAGGGTGGGGAGGAGGCAGCAGGGGGGAGCTCAGCCCGTTTAGGAGGGGGATGAAGCACGGCAGGAGGTTAAAAGTCAACATCTTTCCCTTTCCCAGCTCCTCCGGGTCAGAGGGAGCTTCCCAAGGTTATCAGCTGGGGTCAGGCACTGGGGGCAGGGCAGGGAGGGTCTGGGGGCTGGGGTGCCAGGACAGGGGGGGCTCAGCCCCGCTCGGGGACAGCCACCCTGAGCCCATGGGACGCTGGGGACAGCCACCATGGCAGGCAGCCTCACGCTGCTGGGAAAGGACACACACACACATTTGTGGACACAGAAACACCGAAACTCCCAGCTGGAGGGTGCAGGACAGCAGAGAACACTCGGGGGGCTCCCTCTGAGTTCTGAGCGGGCTCTGAGCACGGCCCATGGGGACCTGGTCCTGCTGTCCCCAGTGCTGCACCAATCGAGGCACAACTTGTGCCCTGAGCCCTGTGCACCCTGCCCGAGCTGTGGGGAAGCTCTGCAGAGCCCTCTGAGCTCGCTGGGTGTGAGATGAGGTTCTGCTGCAGTTGCTGTGGTTTGATGTCGTTAATGTGACAAGTTGGATTAATTAAGTGCCTTTGGAGGCGTCCCTGCCTTTCCCAGGGCTTTCACTTCAAAGGGAGGCAAACCACGAGAGCATCTCCCCGCCCCAAACTCCTCTGTGTGCCTTGCCAAGGGGTTTGGGGAGCATCAAAACCCTTCCTACTGCTAAAGCTGAGGTGTAGCCCACAGCAGCCATGGGAACAGGGCTGGAGCCTGCCTGCCTCCCATGTGGGTGCTCCCCTTGCCCACTGGACTTTCTGTGCCCCCAGCTCTGCCCCAGCACCCCAGGGAGCAGCTTCTGTCTGGCACTTTCTCCTCTGGCTGTGACCTGTGAGTCTGGAAACATCAGGAGAACAGAGTGGCTTTTTTTGAGGTCTCCAAGAGGCTGAGCAGAAGTTTCACACTCCTGCTGGGTTTGTCCTCACGAGGTTTTGGGGTGTTTGGTAGCAAAGTGAGGCTGTTACAGAGCTCTCCTTGCATCTGTTTCCTTTGCTGTGTGTCTGGCAGAGTCTTTTGCCCCAGTTTGCTGATTTTGTGACTGTGGCCTTCAAACTCCCTGCGGAGAGGACAGCAGCTGCGAGAGGAGCTCTCACCTGCGCTGGCAGAGAGGAAAAGTGTTTCAAAGCTGGGGAAAGTGCTGCTTTTGACACCAAAACAGCACCTGGGAGCATTGCCCTATGGCCATGGGGACAGCCCTGCCCCAAGGAGCCTCCAGTCTCACCTGGCCACAGCAAAGGGACAGGTGACAGTGGGGACAAGGTCCATGCTGCCCCTCAAGCACTTCAGGGCTGATTTGTTCCCACTTTGATGCTGTCCCCAATGCCCCAGGATGGACAAGGAGTGGGGACAGGCAACAGCAGCCAGCTGATCTGTGCTGGCAGCTGACTCCAGAGTGCACCAGGGCAGAGCTGGGTGTCCCTGGAGGCTCCCTGGGCCGTGGTGCCACATCCCTTCACCAGCCCTGCCTGCTGGCAGCATCACAGGCCAGATTTGGTATTAAAGGTGCAGCAAAGAGCAAAAGTTGGAAGAAAAGAGCGCACAGCTCCCCCCTCCCTTCCCCACGGAGCTCACTCCTTATCTAACCCCACTCCCGTTTCCTTCTGGGATAAACCAGGAATGGGTGGATTAGGTTTCCTTCGCTTTGCCATTGATGTGGTCAGCCCAGACCACCCCACAGAGGGGGAAGAGCTCCTCAAAGTGTCCGTGCCAGATTGAGAATCAGCCCCTCTCCGGGGCTGCCACGCCAGGAACGCTCTGGAAAATTCACTTAGCAGGGCCTCTTCATCGGAAGAAAAGTGGAGTCACCGGGGGTCCAATTACAAAGAATTTAACATTTCTGAGCTCAGCGGGGCCTCGCTGTCTCACAAGTGGGTCACGCAGCCAGCCCCGAGCTGCGGTGTCAAACTGGCTCCAGGATTAAGTGTGTTGTAACTGGAGCCCTGAGCTGGGAGGGGGAGCCTTTATGGGGCAGTGATTGCCCAGTGGGAGCAGGGCTGGGATGAGCTCCTGAGCTGTGCAGAGCCCTCAGCCGTGTGGCCAGGGCGTGGCTCGGGGGGCTGAGGGAGCAGTCGTGTCTTCACGTCTGTTTTCTGGGAGCTGAGCCCTTCTGCAGAGCTTTTGATGATGTCCCCGAGGTGCTGCTGGGTGGTCTGGCCCAGCACTGTGAGATGAGAACATCTCCACTAGCAAAGCCTCAAAATAAATGGTTATCACAGCTCCTGTTTGCAAGAAAATGGCCAGTGTTGGATCTGCCCCATGCTGGCTGAACTGGTACCCACTGCCCTTGTCTCTCCCCCTCCCCAAAGCCCTGCTCACATTTATTGTCCCCACTGCAATAATGTCTGTGAGTGGAGTTCCCTGTGGGGGAGACCTGGGTTTGTTTGTGGAGGGGATTCTGACTCTTGAAACACAGAAAAATGTTAAACAAACAAAAACAAACCCAGAGCTGAAGCATCACGTCACCCCAAGAAAAGCAGAGTGAAACACCCATCATTCTGACTTGAGCAACATTTACTTTACACTTCGAAATCTTGAAACGTTGCAGCAGCATCATTTCCCAGCAGGGACGAGAGGTGGGGGCTCTCTGAAAGGCAACGACCTGCCCTGGCCGGGCCATTTCCTGAAACTGAGGCCACGATGCTCTGCACAGCCTGGGGCAGCAGCTTCTGCTCTCACAGAGCCCCCACCTTCCTCTGCTTGGCATTTTGGGAAGCCCAGCCAGTGCCAGGAAGGGATTTTGAGAGCATCTTTCCAGCTGTGCAGGGAAAACAAAACCCTTGAGCTTTGAGCGAGAGATCCACCTGAAATCTGGAGGGAAGTGCAAGTGAGAAAACAACTGTATGTCCTTGCTCAGAGAGGGGGGAAAGAGGGTTGGAATCAAAGACTCAGCTTTGCTGGGCTTTGCTTTGTTCTGTGGCTCTGCTTTCCCCCTGAGCTATCAGATCGTGTCCCCCGAGGCTGCTGACCATTGTGGCTGCCCAGATGGACACACAAACGCACGGACAGACAGACACACGGACACACAGACACACAGACAGACAGACACAGGGACACACAGACACACAGACACACGGACACACAGACACACAGACACAGGGACACACAGACACACAGACACACAGACACACGGACAGACACACAGACAGACAGACACACGGACACACGGACACACAGACACACGGACACACAGACACACAGACAGACAGACACAGGGACACACAGACACACGGACACACAGACACACAGACAGACAGACACAGGGACACACAGACACACGGACAGACAGACACACGGACACACAGACACAGGGACACACAGACACACAGACACACAGACACACGGACAGACACACAGACAGACAGACACACGGACACACAGACACACGGACACACGGACACACAGACACACGGACACACGGACAGACAGACACACGGACAGACACACAGACACACAGACACACGGACACACGGACAGACAGACACACGGACACACAGACACACGGACAGATGGAGCGGCCGCGGGCTCAGGGCTCCCGGGGCAGCCCCAAGCCCAGCCTCGGGCTGCAGGAGAGGGATCTCACATCCTTTCCAGCACGGTCCCAGGGGTCAAGGGCTGCGGGGAAGCGTGAGCCGCTGCAGTAGGAAAACAGGAAGCGCTGGTGGCAGGGATTTGTGTCATTTAGCAGCCCCAGGGAGGTGCGGGGCCGGGGGTGGTTGCATCACCCTGCTGGAGGCTGGAGCAGCCCCGCGCTGGGTGTCCCTGTCCCTCCTGCTTCAGCCAGAGTGGCTCTGCCAGGACAGGGTGACACGAGGTGTGCCATCACCCCTGCACCCATCTCCACGGGGGTCAGGGCACTGTGGGTGCCCCAGGGAATGGTTTAGGGTGCTGCCCGTCCATGGCTGGGTCCAGCAGGACAGCCCGTGTTACCCGTGCTCAAACATCTGCCAAAATCATCCGCCAAAAATGCCCAGCGGCCCTTGTGTAAAGCGTGCTTGAGCTCCCGGGGAAACAACGCTGCTTGCGTTGTTTGGGGCTGAAAGAGCGTCCTGGAGAGCCCCTGGAAAGCTCGGGATTCCTACAAATCCAGAGGGGCGGCTGGGAAGGGGGGGACGGAAAGAGTTCTGTCCATCTCCAGCTTGTGCTGGCTCGTGGGGACTGCAGCTCCGGTGGCCAGGTCCGGGTGAGCTGGAAAGGTCCGTGCAGGACCTTTGGGGGCTCCTGGGTGTGCCCTGCCCCCTCCCCAAAGCCCACACGGGCACAGGGGCACCCGCACCCCGCTGCCGGCTCCCGTTTCCTCCCCGGGGCAGCCGCGGCGGGCGGGATCGGTGATTTATGGATGGAGCGGAGGGACCGCGCTGCTGGGGCGTGCCCGGCGGAAATGTCTGCTCCGAGAGATTGGATAACCCTCTGGCCCGCTTCCCTTCGCAGCCTTCAAACGGCCGCGGCTCCCAGAATCACCATATCCTTTTCCTCCCCCCTGCCAGCTCCCTCCCTGGCTGCAGTTTGGTGGCTGATCCTTTTTTTTTTTTTTAATTATTTTATTTTTTTGGTTGTTGTAACAGGATCATTTTTTGGTTGCTTGGTTGCTGCACCATCAGTAATTGGTTTATTCTAATTGATGGAGAAGATGGATATCTCGTTCCAGTTGTTCTAGAAATAAAGCTGTGTTTAACTCAGAGGAGCTCCAAAAGTAACCAGCCAGAGAAGAGCTGGCTCAGTGGATTGAAATCTTTCCTGGGAAAACTGCAGCCAGGAGTAAATATTCATGGTTGATCCACAAAGAGCCATGCAGGAGAGCCATGGGCTGTGCACGTCCTGCTGGCACCAGGGGATCTGGGCTGGGAACACCAGGAGCTGTCTGCAAGGTGCTTGCAATTATAGAATCGTGGAATGGTTTGGGTTGGAAGGATCTTAATGGTCATCCATTCCTCTCCACCTTCCATTCCACTCCACCTTCCACCATCCCAGGTGCTCCAAGCCCCGTCCAGCCTGGCCTTGGACACTTCCAGGGATCCAGGGGCAGCCACAGCAAATCTGGGCACCTGTGCCAGGGCCTCCCCTCCCTCACAGGGAAGAATTCCTTCCTAATATTGACTTGAATCTCTCCTGTTTTAGTTGAACACCGCTCCCCCTGCCCTGTCCCTGCCTGCCTGTGTTTCCAGGCATGGAAAGCTGGTGGCAGTGGCATTGCAGCGTGTCCAGGTGGAACCCCGAGCGTGGCAGGAATGTGTGTGCTCCCTCCCGCAGCTCCTGCATCCCCTGCCTGCTCCTGCCCACCCCCGGCAGCACAAACTGCTTCCAGGAAACGGCTGGGGGAGGAAACAAGCGCTGATGAAGGATCCCTCGGTGAAAAATGCGTTTCTACGACTGTTAGATTATTTTGTCCTTGAGAGGCACGGGAGCAGATAACGAAACAGCCCCGCTGCATTCCAGCCTTGGCTTTGGGCACGCTGGAGCTGTGCCCTCTCTGGGGGTGCCACATCTCCCCCTTGCTCCTGTCAAGCCCCCCCGTTGCCCCACAGTGCCGTGGGAGTGGAAACATCGCCCGTGGGGCTGAATCCCTGGAGCTGCGTGCACTGAGCAGAGCCAGAACTCTGCAGGGTGACAGCACCCGAAAAGCCAAACCCAGAGCCCTCTTCTGGGAAGGAATCTGGGCGAAAATACAGCCTAATTGAAGGGCTGGAAGTGCTCCCTGCTTTCAGATCAGAAGGCTTCTTGTGGGATTTGTGGCAGCAGTGCCTGGGTGTTACCCCAGGCTGGCTCAGGGGGCACCACACAGGGACAGGCAAGGAGCAGGGACTGTCACAGCCATGAAACGTCCTGTGAGCACCTTCCAGGCACGGGCTGGAGCATCTGCGAGGCTGGAGGGGAACTGAGCCATCCCAAGGGATGTGCGCCACGCTGGGGCTGAGCTCCTGAGCCGGCTGCTTTCCCTGAGCTCCCGACAGCCTTTCATCTCCTGCCCTCGGGAGTGACTCAGGCCAGGAAACGGGGGATGTGGCCGCTCAGTTCCATGTCAGGACACCTTCCCCGTCCTCCCAGGGCAGCTCCCAGCTCAGGGCTGCCAGCCGCTCCGCACCCCGGGGTGCTGCAGCACCCAAATCCCCGCGGGTCCCGCGGGCAGCTCGGCATCCCGGGGGCGGCCGGCAGCGGGGACATTCCTTTGGAGATGGGACGTTTGTGCTCAGGAAGGCCTGAAAAAAGCCGGGGACAAAGGGGGGAAGTGATGGTGGCCGCGTCTGGAGTTATCTCGCTGCCGCACTCGCGGGGGCCGCTGAGTGACAGCGCTGCTCTGCGCGGAGCGGAGGGCAGGAAACACTCATCTCCTCACCCCGCTGCTCCCTTCCTGCCCTGCCCCGCTCTGCCACGGAGCCCCGAGCCCTCCCCGGGGTGCCCAGATCGGTGGGCACTGCTGAGGATGCCAGCGCATCCCAAATCTCCTCAGCCAAAGCCCGGAATCCGCTGGGCTTGTGCCATTGGGGCAGCGGTGACTTTCACCCAAACCGCTTTGTTCCAGCAGGGGAAACAGCTCCAGACGGCTTGGACAGCCCCAAAACAGCTTGGAGAGCCCCAAAACAGCTTGAACAGCCCCAAAACAGCCTCTCCCCACCGTTTCCTCGCTCTGTTAGTCCGTTTGAATCAGGAGATTTCTCTGATTTGGCTCCTCAGCAAGTGAGGGAGGCTGTGGGGTAGCAGCCCGGTGGGAAAAGGCTGGGAATTCCTGGTGGGAGCCTGGGACAGGGGACAGAGCAGCCTGGCCAGGCAGGAAGGCAGGAGAAAATGCAGCTGCACTCCCTCACCCCGGGCAGGGGATCCCCCAGCACCCCAATCCCTCAGGGTGCAGGGCCATTGTGTGCTCTCCCCTCAAATGGGAAGTGAAAGAGGAGCAGTAAAAGGATGTTTGGCTTAACCCTGTCTGCTGTGGAGTATCCTGTGATGAAATGTGGCTTTACAGCTTCTTCCAGAGCCTGCCCCGCTCTGGATGCCAGCATTGCACCTGGGACTGCAGCTGGAACAAAGGAATCTGTTTGCCCTCCCTTTAGGAGTGGAAGAATCTCACTCATATTTTTGGTTGGAAGGATTAGTTTTTCCACCGTGGAAAAAAAAAATAAAAGGGGTTTTCTTTTTGCTAATAATATTTAGCACTTCTCGAGCCAAAATCAGCCCCAGAGGTGTTGGCTGGGCTGGGCTCTGGTTTCTTCTGCTCAGGGATGGTGGAACAGGATTCCCAGTGGGATGGGAATGAGGATTTCTCCTGCCTGTGTGCTCAGAGCTGTGCACAAACCCCAGGTCCTGCCCTGGAGACCCAAAGGAAGGAGTTTTTGAGGCACAAACACGACAGGAATCTGGTTTATCAGCAGAGCTGAGTGAGCTCTGCCAGGCTGTCCTGCTGTTTAAGGTGCATTTCAGCTTTTCAAACACGGGGGTTTTACAGCTGCCTTGTCAGCCAGGTTGGTGCTTGTGCCCCTTTGACAGGGATTTCAGGGGGCTCCTTTTTGGGGGGCTGTGGCCAGGCCCTGTTCTCAGGTAGTGAAAACACCATTGCTAGAGAATCCACACTTTTCTTTTCATATCCTTCTTTAATTATCTGCAGCCACAGAGGCTCCCACAGTGACTCACAGATTTGAAAACCCTGTGGGTGGGGTGTTTTCAGTGACTTTTAGATGCCAGAGAGGTGCCACAATCCAGAAATGGAGACATTCCTGGAGCACAAACACCCCTGATCTCGCTGTGGCCAGAGATTTGGGCTCTGGTTTCCTTCACTGCTCCCACATCCTGGATGCAAACACCTCTCTCCGAGCTGGTGGCAGCTCTGGGATGGAAATGTCACAGCAGCCTGGCTGCAAACCTGCTCCAGCCTCTGTGCTGAGCAGTTCTGCACTAATATCAGGCTTTTCTAAGGCCAAGTTCCTAAAGTCCAGCAAAAACAGGGCTTTGTCATGGAAATGCTGAGATGACATTAATGGCAGTGTCCTGAACGCAACTCTAATTAAAGAGAGGAAGGAGAACTGAAGCAGGATGTCCTGTTTGGCTGCCCAGGATGGAAAGCTTGTCACAAATAAAGTGCATTCTCGTGCTTTGTCTCTGTCCCTCTGCACGAGGCTTTCCCAGATTCTGCAAATGCTCATTTTCTTATCTCTCCTGGGTTCTTGTTTCTTTTCTCTTGAAAGAGCTCCTGACAAGGATGTTTTTTTTCTCTCTGCCCACCGAGCTGTCCAACTCACCCACCAAATAAATGTCATCTCAAACACAAACTGAATGTGCTTTTTTATCCCTTGGACAAAATCACTGGGGCACAATTGGCTCTGTGCAAAGAAACTTCCCTACTAATGTTGCAGAACAAGCTCTGGCAAGTGAGCAGGGACAGGCAAATCAAAGCTGGGAGGAAGATGGCAAATGTTTCCTTTGGAAAACAGGCTTTCCATGGAATTAGCCCGGGGTATGTCACAACCATAGAGAAAAATAAATCAAAATCAAAACAGAGCAAGAAAGAAAAGGAAAGAAAAGGAATTCAGAAGTAACAGGCCAGTGATTTCGCTCGCTCTGTGCCGCAGGAATCCTGATCCAACCAATTTCTGTGCTCATCCAGAACCTGCTGAGTGCTGCTGGCTTTGTAGCTGGGACTAATCTCAGCAAAGCTCAGGTTTAAG
Source organism: Dicaeum eximium (assembly GCA_013396995.1). NCBI lineage: Eukaryota > Metazoa > Chordata > Aves > Passeriformes > Dicaeidae > Dicaeum > Dicaeum eximium. The sequence continues at coordinate 214,421 of VWZP01004917.1, read as the reverse complement.
GCTGGCACTTGAGCTCAAAGCACCGTCCCAGCAGCGCTGTCCTGCAAGTCCAGGATTAAAAACCTGGTGTGTTTATGGAAAATAAAATGATCCAACCTGAACCATGTGTGCAGCAGGAGGAGCTGGGCACGTGACAGGTCCTGCTCCAGAGGCTCCATTTGTGCCTGATGCAGATGTTATCTCCTGCTGGGACTTTGGCCGTGCTGCCTGCGCTGCCCTGCCCTTTTCCTCGGAGCACAGACCCTCTCTGGGCTGCTGCCAGGGAAGCAGCAGCTCCAGGGCTGCTCTGGATTTCTATGAATAAAACAGCTGAGGGCTCCCTGCTGGGCTGGCACAGCCTCCAGCAGCATCCCTGAGCCCTGGCTCCTCCAGGAGCAGCAGGAAAATTCTCTTTTGCTGTAAATTAAAGTTGGGTCATTCACAGTGTGTCTTCTAGACAAGTTTATCCTTGACAAGGATGTTTGGGGCAGTAATCCCAATGTCTGCTCAGCCCTTTTTGGGGCTGGTTTTGCTGCTTCTGGTGGGCAAATCCAGGGCTGGGGAGGGAATGAGCGTATTGCAGCCTCACGGGGGACTTGGCAGCCCTGCAGGTGCTGAGGGGTCACAGTTCCAGCTCTGCCACTCTCCCTGGCCTTGCACAAGCACTCAGAACCCTGTCACAATCTGCCCTACCTCGGGCAGAACCTGCCTGGTCCCACTGCAAATATTTTCCTTGGATGGGAGGAAAACTGCTCTGAGGAGCTTTTGTGAGTGTGTGGGAGCCCAAAGTGGAGCTGGATCCCCTGTCCATTACCTGGAGGGAAGCAGGCCTCCCTCCACCTGCCCTGGGATCCCAAACTCAGTGTGTGACTCTGCTAAACCCGACCTTTCCATGAGGGGAACAAAACCCTGCTGGTACCCAGCCCCACACACCCAGCTGGGCTCTCCTGCCCTCGGTGCCTTCCCAGGAGCTCTGCAGCTCCTGCTGGGAGGGTGCGTTCCTGAGGAGCTGCGTGCACATGTCCTGTGGCCAGGGAGGCTGTCCCCACCCCGGGGGACTGTCCCCACCCTGCCAGCACCACGGGGAGCTGCTGCTGTCGCAGGCACTGGGGGAAAGTTTAGGCTCCTGGTTCCTGCAGGTTAATGAGTTACCTTTGTGCACCGAGGTAGGAGGTGCAGTCCCTGCACGCTCCGTGCTGGGAGCTCAAGAGGAACGGGAATAAGATTAGAAATCCGTGGGGCTGGCACATTCCCGTGTGTTTGGGGTGATCTGTCGCCCTGAGTTTTAGCCTTCTGATGTTTTAGTTTCTATGATAAAGTTTCTCACAAGGTTTTCTGTAAACAGGCAGATGTTTTCTTCACTATTCCTTTGTTTTTCATTCCTTCTCCTGGAAAGAAAAAAATTGATGAACTTTTCTATTAACCAGTGTGATTGAAAAGGTGGTGACCTTTCTCTCCAATCCCTGACCATTATCAAAACTCTATATAACTGTGTAAATTCAAAATAAAACTCTCTTTTCTCCACCTTCCCTGGTTCAGTGTAGTTGTGTCTCTGCTGCTCGTGTCGCGCTCATTAGTAACAGTGATCCTCCCTCTCTCCTACACCTCTCCCACTGCTGGACCTGGGGATGGGCTCCCAGCTGGGCTCCCTCGATGTCACAGACCCACAAGTAGGACCTGAAGGCTCACTCAAGCTTCAGCTGGGGGGGTTTGGTCAGGAAGTTTTGGTAGGAAAGGGTAAAACTCTGTGTGGAAACAGAGTAAGGGAGAGGAGCTGCTGCACGGGGCTGGAGGTGACACCATTTCCTCATGGTCTGAGTCATCCCAGCGTTCCCAGAGGCCCCTTTGCCTCGTGCCAGGCTCTGCAGACACCTGACCTTGGCAGAGGTGATGCCTGGCCGCTTTGGGACTGGTTCTGTTTGTCCCTCTGGGTCTCTGCTGGCTCTGGTTTGTCCCTCCGAGTGCTGGTGGGGTCATCCCTCCAGCTGCACTCACTGAGGATGGACAACTCCGGAGAAGAAAAGTGGAAACCTGCCAAAATATGTTTGGAGATGCAGATCTTTAGCCCTGAGAGGTGGTTTCAGCCCAGCTCAGCTGGGAGGTGTCCGTGCTGTGCTGTCAGGAGGGTCACAGCTCCCCTGAGCCCTGGGGCAGGCAGCAAAGCAGCTGAGATAAAACCAGGACAGAAGCAAGGAGAGAGCACAAAATGATCAATTCAACCATCAGGCCACATCCACCCTTCCTGCAGAGACCACAGACAGCTCCTCCTGGGGAGTTTGGCCATTTTGCCTGGTGGGTTCCTCTCCTGCCAACACTCGCTGACATTTGCTGCTGACACTGCTCAGCCACGGCTTCACTCTCCAGCAAATATTTTCCTTGGATGGGAGGAAACTGCTCTGAGGAGCTTTTGTGAGTGTGTGGGAACCCGAAGTGGAGCTGGATCCCCTGTGCTATTACCTGGAGGGAAGCAGGCCTCCCTCCTCCTCCTCCCTTGGCAGGATGCAGGATGGCAGCTGCTGGCCTGGCTCTGCTTTGGGGCAGAGACCCCTCAGGCACCTTGGAGGGGTTTGGAACAGCTCTGGCTGATGTGTGGAGAGGAGGGAAGGGTGGTGAGTGCCTCTTTTCCCAGGATTGCTCTGGCAATCTGGGAACCATGGAGACACCCCAGGCTATGGCACTCACCTTCATCCTGAATCCTTGATGGCCTTGGGGATGCTCAAACATCCTAAAAACGCTCAGCCTCTGTGTTCTCCAGCTCTGGGGCTTCCTTGGGAGCTTCTCTTGGAAATCTGGCTTGCATGGAGGGTCGGGAAATACAGATAAAAATACTCTGTGGGTATTTAAAGCCCACTAAATGTGGAGTAGTGCTGAGGACTGAGATGGTCTGGGTGAGACCACGGAGATGAGAGCACACAGAAAATGTTCTGACACTTGGCCAAGCCCCTGAGAGCTCAGAGAAGCTGGGAGAGGGCTTGTGCTGTACAGTAAAAGTACCAAAATGGGGCCAGTGTGAGGTGCTGGCCACATAACAGGTTGAGTCAAAGCCCTGCCTGCTTGCACACACATCTATAAATAAGATTTTGGGGGAGCAGGGCAAGGGGATCCTGTAAATCCCATCCACCGAGCCCCATCCGCCGCACGAGGACGGGCAGCACTGGGGAGGGACGGGCAGAAAAATGTCAGATATTGTTCAGAAACACCCAGGGCCTGTCCCTGGTGGGCAGGAGCTGCTGACAGGTCTGGGGGCCGCCCTTCACCTGGGATAAGTAAGAGGGGAGCAGCCGCAGCCGTGGCTGAAGGAGCCTTTTGTCAGGAAAAATCCTTTATGACTATATTTGTGCAGGCAGCTCTGGAGGCTCAGACCTTTATTCTTTCAGGCTTTTAAACTAAAGGTCATTTTTTCTCTTCCCTTCCAGAGTGGGGAAGGGAGG
>VWZP01004917.1:200144-210959 GCA_013396995.1 Dicaeum eximium | reverse complement strand
AAAAAAAAAAAAAGAGAGAAAAAAAAGTGAATTCCTCTTGACGCAGATCCCCTTCCCCTCTGGATGGGAGCTCAATTGTTCTTGCAAGCAAACTCCAAATCTGCCCCTCGCATTCACTTCCTTTTTCCTGCCCAAAAGGAAACAGAGATTTCTGACTGTGTGAACTGGTCCTTTATTTAAGGATACAAGAAAATAGCTAAATGCTAATTCAGTGTGGATCTATGCACTTTAGCATGCGGCCAGGCAGAACAAAAGAAAGAGAAACATGTCCCCGCCCTTCCCAGCTGAATTGTAAACTGCCCACTGGTTTGAGTATAATGGGTATTTATGAAAGTTATCCTAAAACATTTACTCGAGTCCAATGCAAACCCAGACCCCTCAGCCAGGAAGTTTTTAGCTACCAAAAATAATCACCAGGCCCTGGTTAATATTTTTAACGACTGTGCGTTCTTGGGAATTTCCTCTTCCCTCCATGGAGATAAGTGATTAAACAAAATAATGGCAGTGGCCATTTTGACAGACTGAGATGTGTCAGAGAGGAGAAATATCAACAGTTCTTTTTTTTTTTTAATCTTTTTCCTAAGCCCTGACTTCTGCATTCAGTGTCTGACTTTTAGGCTGAATTCCACTTCTCTCTTACGCTGCTGAAATCCAGCAAAGTCAGCAGAAAAGCCATGGAAGTTTCCTGGGTAGGAAACTTTTAAGCCAAGGTATTAAATCCACTAATGGGAGACACTTATCTCTTCCAGGCCTTATTAATTTTGTGAAAAGGCCGTGGAGCTCAGTTCAGCTGGGTGTTTTTTGGCTGGATCGATTCTGTGCAGCACCATCAGTGCAATGTCCTGTCCATTCTTCAGCTCTTCTCCATGGAGACCTCCCCTGCACTTTGTCCCTCACAACCAGATCAGAACCAGCCCTTGGAGTGCATTTTTCCCATGCACAGGTTTTTTTTTTTTGAGGTAGAAAACTTTTTAATCGGTTTCAGGTGTTTTGTTCTGCGACTGGGAGGATTTAAAATGTCAATTTTTGTTGTCTGTAGTGACCAAAAGAGTTGCTGGGAATGAGACTGTTGGCTGCAGGCAGGGAAGAGGAAGAGGAGGGCTCAGCCTTTAGGACTCTGCTGAAGATGGAATAGCCCAGAAGTCACTTTGCCAAGGACATGGAGTGATAGGATAAGGAGGCATAGCTTTAAACTGAAGGAATAGAGATCTTTATCAGATATTAGGGAGAAATTGTTCCTTGTGAGGGTGGGCAGGCCCTGGCACAGGGTGCCCAGAGAATCTGTGGCTGCCCCTGGATTCCTGGCAGTGCCCAAGGCCCGGCTGGATGGGGCTTGGAGCACCTGGGATAGGGGAAGGTGTCCCTGCCCATGGCAGGGGGGGGAATGGGATGAGCTTTAAGTTCCTTTCCAACCCAAATCAGTCTGGGACTCCATGAAATAAATGTCAGCTCTGTGGGAGTCCTTACCTGATCCATAATTTGCTGTTATTTTTGGCAGAGAATTCAAAACGCGTTTTGGATCTTTGCTGAAAGCAAGGCTCTCCAGTTGGGGTTTGGACTCTGTTGTCAAATAACAGCAAAAATAAATTAATTATTGTTAATGCATCCACAGGGATGTTTCTGGTGCAAGAAAGGGGAAACTGGATTAATAGAGTGTGATTTTGCAGTGGAAAACATTTTCCCACCTTTCTGTGGTGGTGGGAGCTGCCTCCAAGGCAGACACCAGCGGTGTGCAAGGACCACAGCACCTCATACCTCAGGGAATTTGGGGGGAATGGGCAGGATTCCCAGCCCAGCAATGAGCCCAGGTACCTCTTTTGGTCTGTGATAATTTTTCTCCTCAGGGATGTTTCAAGAGGAGCCTCCCTGCAGCTCCACAGGCTGAGGAAACGTGCTCTGGGCTGTGCAGAGCTGAGCTGAGCCATCCTGTGTGTGTTCCCACTGCACAAAGCTTTCCCAGAGACAGGGCCTTGCTCAGATGTTTTCTGAGTGCTGGATGCTCTCTGCAGCCAGGGGAGGATCTGTGAGAAGCACAGGCTGCTCCCCCAGCACAGCCCTGACCCTTATCTCCCCCAAAAGGAGATAACAGAGCCCTTCACCATGCTGCCCTGGCCCGAGGGAGGCTCTGGGCTCTTCCCCTCTGCAGTCACAGCATGGCCCTGTCCCCTGGCCATGTCACCCTGGGCTCCCAGCCCTGCAGAGCAGGAGAGTTTCTCCCCCAGCCTGTGCCCAAGACACGCCCTTGCACAGTGTTAAATCTCTGCTCCCCGTCTCCCTCACTCTCTTCCCTTCTCTTATCAGGCTTTCCTTGGGCTGCTTCAGCAGTGAGAGGGGAGGCTGAGCCCCCAGAGTGCAGATGGAGCATTCCAGAGGTTCTGTGTGTCCCCCTGCCCACCTTGGTCCTACAGGAGCTGCCCGCTCTGGGTCCTACCAGAGCTGTGCCAGGAAACTGCTGGAGCACCCACAGCTGGAAAATGGGATTGGGACCAGCTCCTTGTGCAGTGTGGTGTCAAATATCTAATTAACAGTTTGCTAGGAATTAGCTTCTGGTGTTAACGAGCAGCTACTTGGAGAGGAGGCCTTATGGGTGTCAGAGACTTCGGAAAATGTCTTTATCCACAAGAGACCTGCTCAAAGAGAGTGGCTGTTCCGCTCTGGGGGTCCCACTGCCACCTGCCCCTGTGGGCTGCACAGGAGGTCACCTGGGGAGCTGCCAGGGCGCTGGAGATGCCAGCAGGAGGCTCTGGGGACAACGGGAGGAGCAGGCAGAGGTGTGGGCATGGCTGGCATGGCCGAGTGTGTGGCACCGACACCCTCTGGCTCCCTCCCTCCCCCACACCACAACTGAGCCTTGGCTGCCCCCCAGGTTTTCCCCCAGCACCGATTTCCCTGGGAGGACAAGCTGAAGTGTCACAATTTGGGATTTCAACCCCTCCATTCATGTGGGCCCTGCTGGCTGCTTCCCTCCCCAGCAGCCACTGCTCGGGGCTCCCCAGCCTGGGTAAACAGGAATTTCCATTTCCACACATCCCATTTCACTCCTGCAGCCCTGCTGGGCTCCGGGTGTGCTCACAGGGGTGGGGGAGTGGGTGGGTGATGTTCCCGTTGTGCCCTGGGACCTGCCATCATCCCAGGACAGGTGGGGCTGCTTGCAGATGGTCAGATTTGGGTGGAGAGTTTTAGGGAGAGCTCTGGAGATGTTGATATTTGCAGGGCTGAGCCTGTGTGTGCGCTGATGGTGGGGGGAGATCTGAACCCTGGATCTGAATCCCTGATCCCACGGGTGGCACAAACCATCCACGTCACCCCTGAGCCTTTCCATGGGGAGCTGCTGCTTAAAACCCATCTCTGAGAGGAAAAGAGGGGGACTGAGCCTCCCTGCAGTTAATTTGGGCACCCAGGCACAGCTTTTTGCCTTGGGGAGGTTCCCCTGGAGGGCTGTGCTCCCAAAGATTCCCTGAGCTGGGAATGCCTGGGAACACTCACACACGGGGGGTGCACAATCACCTGGTGCTGGGGAGGGTGATGGGCAGCTCTAAATCCCTTTCTGCCAAGGAAAACAAGAGGGGGCTTTCTTTAGCCGTGCATTTGTATAAATAAACACAGGAATATTTCACAGCTCCCGGGGGATTTGCCCAGAGCCCGTTCTGCTGAATCAGGGTGGGAGTAACTCCGCGCTCCCCGTGAGCCTGCGCGGGAGCTGCCGGCGCCAGCTGGGGACACGGGGGAGCCCCGGGTGGCACGTGGCCCTAAATCCATGCCAGCCACTCTGCTGGGACAGGAGCAGAGCCCACGGGCTGCTGGGGGAGAGTGGAGAAATAATTGCCACTGCCACAGCCCTCGTGCTCCAAACCCCTTTGCTTTCAGTCTGGGTTGAGGTTCCAAAATCCCGTTAAAATCCGTGTTGTTCCTGCTGTGGTTGCCCAGAACTGTCACAAACACACAGATTAAATTTGGAATACAGTTTTGCACCTGAATGGGATTGAAAATTAGGGCACCAAGGCAGTTGTTTGCCCACCTGTCTGCTGCCTGGCCCTGAAGAGAGCACCTTTGTCAGGTGATGTCCTGCAGGTTTCGTGGCCCAAACCTGCGCCTCTCTCTTTCCCAACACAGGCACAGTGTGACAGGGTGACAACAACCTGAGCACAGCCTTGTGTCCCAAATTCCAGAGGGTCACAAATACCTCAGAAGGTGCTCCACTGGCGGTCAGCACTGACATGGCCCCTCTTGAGGAGGTGGCCACCAACCCTGCCATGCTTCGCACGGATCCCTGGCACCGTGAGGGTCCCCAGTGTCCCCTTTGGAGGGGGAACGGGAGTAGGAGCTGCCAAAATGTGCCCCAGTGGGGCGGGATGGGTCCCACCCATGAGTCCCACCCTTCTCAGGCCTGGTGTGAGGCTCAGGAGGGAGCCTGGGCCAGCAGGGCTGTCCCCTCCCCGTGTCCCCAGGGACTCGTGGCAGCTCCTCTCCGTGTCAGCCCCGGTGGGCTCGGCGTGGGGGTCCCGCCCCGTGGCCCCTCTCCCCCTCGGGGCGGCCGTGTTTGTTCTCCTCGCGGCGCCCGTTATCAGCTCGCAACACACACAGGAAGTCCTGTCTGGGATTGTCCATCCCCGGCCTGATTTATACAGGAAGAAAAGCATAAAAAGCCGCCCTTCCACCTCGGCAGCCACCTCCTGCCTGTGCGCGGCCGGCGGCCGGCCATGCCGGGGACACCGGGGACACCGCGACGGCGCCCGGGGCTGCTGGATGAGCCGGGGTGGCCGGGCAGGGATGGCCACCGAGAGCCACCAGGGGACAGGGGCACCCAAGGTACCACAGAGCCACAGCGGGGATGGGTGGGATGGGATGGGATGGGATGGGATCCATGGGATGGGATGGGATCCATGGGATGGGGTCCATGGGATGGGATGGGATCCATGGGATGGGGTCCATGGGATGGGATGGAGCTGGCACTGAGGGAATCAGGAGCGCGTCCTTGTGAGCTCTGAGTGGGTTTTGCCCCTGCTCGTGATGCTTGGGGATGGTTGAACACCCAGCACGGAGTGAGCAGGTGTGCAGAGCATCCCTGGGAGCACACAGGGGTGGGGGCAGCCTCCACCTGCTCCCGGCGAGGCTGGGTCGCTCCCAGCCACGTGCTGAGCCCGGCTTTGCTCCGAGCAGAGCCCAGCCTCCAGCACTGTTATTTTTAAGTCACCCCGCTGGCACTCGGGCTGTTTTCATGGAGGGGGGGAAGCCAGTTGGGTCAATTTTACCTCCTGTGCGCGTAGAGGCTGCAAACACTTGCACAAATTCCTGTGAGATAGCTGGAAATTCTTAGCTAATCTCTTTTCTTCCTGTCACTCCCTTCCTTTTCCCTCTGCCTGCTCTCTGGATACCTCTGGTGTATCACCACGCTGTCCACCCTCCCCGCTCTGCTCCCTGCCCTCTGCTCCCCTCTGAGTGCTGCTGGATTCACCCCAGACCCGGTGGGATGTGGGGCAGGACAGGGATGTGGGCAGGGACTGTCCTGGCTCTCCCACCAAGGCTTTTCCTGACTCAGAGCCGAGCCAGGAGCTCAGCAAAGCCTCCCAGGTTTCTAACCGCGGAGCTGGGTGGTTTTCATGCTGTCTGCAGCTACCTGTGGGTGCTGCTGTCCCCATCTGTGACATTGCACAGGGCAGGCAGGAGGCTTCCAGTGAGGCACCCGCGATATTTTGGGATAAAGGAACATCTGGGATACCCAAGCACTGCCTGGCTGTGCAGGAATCTGGAGCAGAACCATGCCAGGGAAGGGCTCTTGGTAGAAATAACCCAGCATATTTTTTCCCAGGGTCCAACATTCGTGGAACCAACTCCCTGAGCAGAGAATCAAACACAGAAAGAAACAACAAGGCTTTGCCAAGTGATTAAATTAATTTCGAGCTGGATTGGGAAGGTCTGGCAGTGCTTGGGAGGCTGTGGAAGGCCGTTGTGGCTGGAGCTGGAGCATCCTCAAAAATCCACCTCACCTCTGGGCAGCAGTGGAAAACACGGACCTGCCCCGGCAGATTCTCCCTGTTCTTCCCTGGGATCTGCCGATGGAGCTGCTCCCCCCTCTCTGCTGTTCCACCACCAGCTCTCCCAGGTTTCCCTGGAGGTAAGGACGAGGAATCGCATCTGCTCCGAGGCTCGCTGGAGCCTTTTCCCAGGCTCCGCTGCTGCTGCAGATGGGGCTGGCCCGGGGGAGGCAGATTTACAAACTGCGACAAATTGGGGTAAACGAGCCCGCCCCACGGTCCCAGCAGCAGCAGGAGGGCTGGGAGAAACCCCGGGGAAGAGGTCCCAGAGCAGGCAGGGAAACAAAAGTGTCTCAGCAAAGAGAAGGGGGGAATGGATCTGTTCTTTGCTCTCTCCCAAAGTGAGCACCAGGATCCCTGTCCTGCCCCAGCCTAGGGCAGGCTCCTGCAGCTGCAGACTTTCCCCTGGAACAGAAATATAATCAGAGCACGAATTTCTTGTGTGAAAGGCTCTCTGCTGAGCTGTTCCCTGGGATGGTGAAGGGGCCCAGCCATCCTGCAGCTCCCAGCTATCCCACCACACTTCCCATGCCCTGATTCACTGGGGAAGTGGGGCAGGGCACCACTGCCAGGTTTTGCCAGGGAAATTTTACAGAATGCTGCAAAATTCGTTAATAATTTCCCAGTTTTTACACTGCAGGCGTTGCTGCCTCATCTAAATGTAAATAAAAATTCAAGTGTGCATGTGAGGGAAAATAAAGCTGGCTATGGGATGGTGCCCTGTTCCTGCATTTGTTTTTGCATAGCTCCAGCTCAGCTGCTGGTTGTCCCCATGGGCACCTTAAGTTTAAACACACTGGTCCTGAGACAAATAATGCTTGTGAAGTCCTTACTCGGGCTGAAAAAAAAATCCCTTTGTGGGGCTCAGGTCTCAGTTTTAATATGCAGAGTCCTGAGGCACTGGTGACAACAGAGTGAGAGTTATGGGTCAGGTCCTTTTCTTGGTTTGACCTGGTTTTATCCCACTGCCATCAGTGGGCTCCTCTAGATTTCCTCTGAGATTGCTGGTGTGCAGCTGACGCAGCTGAGAACAATATGGGCCAGAATAGAATAGTAGGAGGTCATTTTCCTCACTGAGCTCTGCAGAACAGGGCCTGCTCCAAAGCTTAGACTGAAGTGTAAAGTTTACAAACAGCCTCATGAAATCTTAGGCAGAAGAATTCGTCCTAGAACAGCAAAAGCCATCCCTCCTTTCTTTTTTTCTTTTCTGAGAAGTACCAAAAGTTCCGTTTTGTCTTAGCAAGTGCCCCCAGTTGTGTGCCAGACCCCCGTGGAGACCAGTGAGAGCCCATTGTGTGCCACAGGTATGGGGTCAGCCGCGGCTTGTGGGGGCTGAAAAGTTTTGCATCTGTATGTGTGTCACTGTCCTGCCTGTGTCCCCATCCCTCTGTCACTCCAGCACTCCAGTCTGGGGAGAGCTCGTGTGCCTGGGCACGTCCCATTTTCTGTCAGGGGCTGCAAAGAGCAGGTTCCTGATGTGGGACTTTAATGCTGATCTATTAATTCTCCACTGTTAATCCTTCCTCTTCCATGCCCCACATACCTCCCACCCTCCAAGCTCTCCTACCAAACAGGGAAATGCTCCCAGCCCTCAGCTCCAGCCTTCAATCCCCCACGGATGCTCTCAGGGATGCCCAGGCAGGTGCAGTGGGCTTGGCAGGCTCTAGGAAATTGGGAGGTGGGTGAAAATCTCACCTGCACAGCCAGCCTGGAGCTCAGCCTGAGATCTGCTCGGGGCCAGCACTCGCTGTCCCTCCCGGCTCAGGCTGGTGGTAAAACCAGTGGGAGACAAGAAGGTTCTGACATTGTTGAATTCAAGAGGGAGGTTGGGCTGAAACATTTCTCTCCTGGCCTGGAGACAAGCATTAATATTAGATGTCGTGGGAGTACTTTTCTGGTGTGCAAGGGAGAAAGCTGTGGGGGAAAAATGTAAAACATCGGGCAAGGGAGGACTTAGAATTCAGGCGGCCACACAGGCAGGAGCCAAAATCCTCTGCTGCCTTTGTCAGGAGCTCATCACAGTGGCATTAACAGTGCCAGCAGATCTGATCTTCCCCCACTCTGCACTGGCATAACTCCTCTGCTTCCAAGAGAACTTTGCCAGGCCTTGTCCTGGGGGATTTCCCTCCCAGCATAATGAATATTAGCACAGAAGACACAGAACCCTCCCTGAGAGCGGAGGATTAAATGCTCCTTTAATGGGCTGTATGCAGCTCTTGAGCAGCTGACACGGGCGCTTGCTTGAGCAAAGATTTGACCCAATAAATGGAACTGGAAAGGAAAGTTTCTGCAGTTAAAATACTGGCAGAATTTTAAAATGCTCAGTGCACTTAGGGAGTTGCTGCCTATGCCTGAGAAGGCTCCAGTGGAGTCCCTGGAAGGAGAGTGCTCGGTCCTGTGCTGCTTGGTGATGTCCTGTGAGGAGCTGAAGGATGAGTCCATCCTCTTCCTCACCATCAAATTTGCACAAATTTCCACAGGGATTCATTTAAAAGTTCCCTGGGCAGTGAGGGATGCTTGTCCTTAAATGAGGGTAAATGGTAAAATAGAGTGTAATGGTAAAATGGAGTGTAATGGTAAAATAGAGCGTTGGGGACCAGCAGATGGGATCACAAATGAGGGAGGAGAGCTGGGAGAGTGTGCCAGTGCACACTCCTGTTCTCCTGGGTTCCTGGAAAATCCCAGCCCTGAGCACTGGCAAAGCTGCTGGAGGGGATAGATCCTGCTCAGCAAATCCCTTCTGCTCTGCTCAGCCCTAAAGGTGCACAGGCTCCGTGGCTCTGCCTGGATTCCCACTGGGATCACAGCAAGGTGAGGCAGGATCAGGGCCATGGGATGCTCCTAAACACCCACTGTGGGGTGGGGATGGATTTCCTCGTGCCCTGCCATGGGTGTGACAGTGTCGGTGCCTCTCTGGCACGCCGGTGGTGTGAGCTCAGTGCCACAGGGGCTCTGTGGCCACCAGCCTGCTCTCATCCTCCAGCCCACCCTGCAGGGATCTTTGGGAGTGTCCAGGGAACGCCAGCTCCATCGTGGGTGAGGGCTGGATCACTGCTCTCTGTCTGCCTGACAAGGGGAGTGTAACACCGGGTTTTTTCTGTCCTCACAGGAAGAAACCAAGATGCTCCCTAAGCAAAGGATCCCTGCCCAGGACACCTGATGGAACACCGTGGATGAGGTGAGTTGTCTCAGCTGCCAAAAGAGATCCTGTGCTTTCAGTGTGGCCACACAGAGAAGCTCTGGCTTCCACACGCATTTTACAATTATTAGACAATAATTCAGGCTCTGTTCATCTCGCCCGTACACCAGAAAAAACCCAATAATGCTCTCTGTGTAACGAGATAATTACTGTGCTTCCAAGGCTCTTGGGAGAAGTTGCCCGTGCTGATGAAATTAAGGGAGCTGAAATCATTCCCCAGAGGGAGGATGGCTCCAGAGGGTGAACAAACCCCTGTGAGATGCTGCACAGCACGGAGCTGCACTTCCACCAACACCAGCAAACCTTTCCCCTGGGCTGGGAGGGATCTCCATCATCTCCATCCCCATCTCCATCTCCACCAGCACTTCCAGAGAGGATTCCCCTCTGTTCCCTTCTTAGGGAGGATCCCACCAAAAGCTCCTTTTACACTGAGAGCCCCAAGCACCCATCAGCTTCCCCAGAGGGTGCAGCACAGCCCGAGGCAGCTCCAGTTCCATCAGCAGCCCCAGCACATCCCTGAGGAAATAGAGGGGATGAGCCAGTGACCTCAGTTGTTCTCTTGGAGCCATTATTGTCGAACTGGTAAATATTTCCTTTAAATGCTTACATGCTTTCAAAAAATTTACAGGGTTTAATGGGAACAAATATTCCCAGGGGGCTGCATCCTGCCATTCATTTGCACATCAGATCCCGGCTATCTTTAGGAATGGTTCTGTGCATGGGCAGGCGTCTAAGTCATTTGAGGAACAATAACCCTCTGTGCTCTAATTTTCCAGACAAAAACGTAGACAAAACAAGTGGCGATTTGGCACAAACCGAGCTGCTTTGATAAATAACGAGGCGTTTAAGAGGAGAAATCTGTAGGCAGCTGGGCTGAGGCTGCCCGAGCTGTCCCGGGGCAGGTGTTGGGCTGAGCCCCGGGTGTCACCCTGCACAGTCCCTCTGCTTCCAAGGAATTCTCTGAGCATCCTTTATGATTTGCTGGAAACCTGGCGGCTCCTCACCGGCTCCTGCAGGATTTAGGAATGAGCTCAGGGGGATTAACGGGCACGGCGGGAGGGTCTGGGCCAGGTCTCTAACTTAGGGAGAGGTGATGTCTCCTCCTAAAATCCTCTGTGCGCGTGGTGGGGAGTGCGGACCAGGACAGCAAATTTTAGTAGAGAGAATTAAATTTGCCCTGGCCACTGCGCTGGTGATGGACCATCCCGCCGGGGAGGCTGAGCACCCCTGGGCGAGGGGCCGGGTTAGGGTTAGGGTCTCTGGCTGTTAATCCCCTGCCCACCCAGCTGGGCTGGGCCATGGGGGGACAGTGACCACGTGTCCTCGCAGCGTGGGGCACGTGGGGCCGGCCTGTGGGGCTGGGGGCTCCTTCGGGTAAGGCTCCAGATCCACGCAGGGCAGGGGTCCCTCGCAGTCCTGTCCGCATCAGCGACACCGTTCGGGACACTCCAGCAGCGTGTCCCCTCACCCCTGGGCTGTCCCGGGAGGTCCTGCCCTGTCCCCTCTCGTGTCCCCCCGGTGGCTCCGGCGGTCCTGCCCTGTCCCCGCCCGTGTCCCCCCGGTGGCTCCGGCGGTCCTGCC
>VWZP01004917.1:170949-199601 GCA_013396995.1 Dicaeum eximium | reverse complement strand
CCATCCATCCATCCATCCATCCATCCATCCATCCATCCATCCATCCATCCACCCCCTGCGGGCGGTGCTGACCCTGTCCGGCACGGCTCGGCTCTGGGGGCACAGGCCGGGTTCCGAGCCGCGGTTTCACCGGCAGAACCGGGCCGGGCTGTCCGGGAAGGTGCAGCCGTGTCGGTCCCGGGGGTGTCACCGCATCCTCGCCGGGGCTGGGTTCTCTCTGCGGCCGGAGCGCGGTTCCTCCCGCTGCCGTCAGCTGCAGTTTTGGTCGTGGTTCTGTGGGCAGAGCTGGAGAAAGTGCTGCTCACCTGCGCCGGGGGTTGCGTGTCCCCTCGGTTGCTGTGGCAGGTGAGGCAAGAGCAGAATTTTGGGGATTTAGGAGAATTTTAGGAATGAGATCCCCATTCCAAGGACCCCCAGACTCTCAGGAGCACGTGGTCAAGCAGGGAGGGTTTGCTGACCCCTAAGACATAATTTCACTTGTCAGACCTCTTCGTTTGAGAGGCTTAAAAGGCAGAGACAAAAGAAGTATTTATTTTTTCTTGGGCAACATTTTTTTTCTTCTTTAAGTTCTGTGCTTTAAAAAAGCATGGAATAAATGGTGGCAACAGGTTGGAGGATCCTCACCAGCTTTAAAGAGGTTGATTTTTGTAAACCCATATAAAAGACAAGTCTAGACTATCATATTTTCTACTTTTACCGCTTTTTCTGGTATGAAGCAACCATAATTTTATGACCCAGCGGGATCCTCGAGGTAGGGCAGTGCTGCACAAGTTCAAAGTGAAAAAACAAACCCTCTGTATTTTAGGCTGTCCCCACAAGGAAAGCTCCCATGGCAGCCACGGGAATCCTGTGGGAGGATGGAGATGGTTGGCAGAGTTTGACTTCCAGACTTCAGGAGCAGCACTGAGAGCCCGGGATCTGGGATTGTAGGGAAGTTTTGTGTCCCAGTATAGGCCTGGGAAAAGCTGGCTGAGGGAGCAAAGGGGAGTTGGTGTGTGTCTGTACACCAGTGTCCTTGGAATGTCTCCAGGAGGGCTGGGGAGAGGGAAAGCTCCTTCTTTATTTAAAAAAAAAAAAACAACTTTCCTGCAGGACAAGCAAGATTTGCTTTCCTGATGGTGGAGGTACCATAAATTCATCATTAGAAATTCAACTAATTGCTGTGTTTGAAGGAGAATGCAGGACTACAGGCTTTATAGCACCAAAATCCTCCTTCCATCCTCAGGGAAGGAAATCTGCTGGGATATTTGATATTTGACATTTGATATTAAGGGGTAGGAAGGCACCAGGCTGGTTTCTCTCCAGATGTGAATCTCCATTTTTCCCTGCCTCAGATTCTTCTTCTGCACCAAGGAAAGGATGATCTGAGTGCCTTGGAGAAGGGCTCAGAGACCTGCAGGGTCTGCAGATTTGCCATGGTTATTTGTAATAAACTGTCCTGGAGTTGGGATTTCCCAGTGGAGTTTGGGGATCAAACTGCAATTTTCCAGTCCAATTCTGCCCCACAGCATGTGGGGATTTTAGAAAGTTGGTTTGCAGCCCACCACATCTGCAGTCTCAGAAGGAGGTTTCTTGTTGTGTAGCCTCCCCTTTCAGAAAGTTTAATCAGAAGGTCTGATTCTGTCTTTAATTGGTGCATATTTAAGGTGGGTTTCTTTATTTCTTCCTCCTTCAGCTGCTGCCATCCAGAGGCCAAGTGGTTTGTTTAAATGAGATATTGTTTAAATTGGATATTCTTACTGACCCTCTTCAGCCTTGTTTCATATTTGTCCTGTGCTAGAAAATCAAAACCTCTCGGTTTGTGCCTCAGAGCTGACTCTGCACATGGTACATATGGCACTTACTGCACTTTTCTCTGTCACGAATTTGTGTTTTAAAGAGAAGAGGATCAGATTTCAGTGTTTCATGTGGTGGGAAAACACAAAAACACAGCTTTACAATGCTGTGTGCATTAAGAAATGACAGGCCATTGTTTTGTCCTCACAGTCTGGAACTGGCAGTGAGTTTCAGACAAAACATGTCCCTTCCCTGTCCCTCAACACACAGCTGAGCAGCCCCTGGTGCCCTGAGAGCATCTCCAGGCATCCCCCGGGGTAAATCAAGGGTAATTCCTGAATTAATGTTGTGCCACAGTGATGATCTGAGCGGGGCAGGGTGTGTTTGTGCCTGGAGCAGCTCCCACCTTGCCAGGGTTTGTCCCCACGGCTCTGTCAGATGTCACAGCTGGGCAGGGACACCTCACAGAATCACAGCATGAACTAGGATGGATCAGACCTTTGAGATCATCAAGTGCTTTGACCCAACACGTCCTCATCAACTAAACCATGGCACTGAGTGCCACATCCAGTCTTCTTTTAAAACACACCCAGGGATGGTGACTCCACCGCCTCCCTGGGCAGATCATTCCAGTGCCCAGTCGCTCCTTCAGTGAAGAATTTTTTCCTGAGATTTCCTCCTGCTCACAGTGCTGCTCTGCTTGCAGGGACCCCCCCTGAAGGACGAGCCATGCAGTAGGAGCCAGCACATCCCATGGAAGAGCAGGACCTGGTGGCGCCGTGGGAAGGACGGGACATGCGGAGCCTCGGCTGCCTCCTCTGGGGACTCCTCCTCATCCTCAGCACTGCCAGCACGGAGGGCTTTGCCCAGGCAGGGTAAGGCCCTGCTCTGTCTGCACCTCTCAGCTGTGTTCTCCACCCATCAGGGCAGGGCACGTCCTCTCTGGGCTGGTGAGGAGGTGGAAAAACTCTCCCAGGGCTCAGCAGCCCGTTGCTGGTTGTTTGCTTTCTCCCTGAAGCTAAAACATCTCTGAGAGGAAATGTCCCAGCTCTGTTTAACTCCATGCAGGGACACAAAGACGCTCTGGGCTTTTTGTCCAGGAGAGTCAAAAGCTCATCAGGCCCTGAGCTCTTCAGGAATTATTCCTGAATAATCTTTCCTGAAATAATTACTCCTGGAAAAAGTCTCTTTCAAGCACATCCTTCATGAAAATATGTGTGAAATCCTGCTAGCACACAAATCAAGCCTTGTGAACAAGCTCCCAGCTCTTGCAGGGACACAGGTGTGGAAAGCCCTGGGCTGTGCTTTGTGCTCCCCAGGATGCTGCTGGGGCCCGTGGTCCTGCAAGCCCAGCAGTGGCAGTCCCAGCAATTCCCCTTCTCTTTCTGGGAAATGGGTCTGGGAGAACTCCCTGGATCCCAGCACAGCCTGGGCAGGCACAGCTCAGCTCCTGCTGGGTCTGAGGAAGCCCAGAGCTCAGTGCCCCAGTTTCTTCCCAAGCCAAGAGGAGCTGGAGCTCAAAACCCGCCCCCAGACGCAGCTCACATTTTCTACAAAGTTTGTTTTTACACTGAAATGCTCCCCCAGCGTCAAACCTTTCACATTCTGTCCAGGACTGAAACCACAGCTGAATTCCTCGCTCACACGCACAGGCTGCAGCTAAAACTTTCTTCTGAATTTTACAAAGCAAACAATTGCCATTTAAAAATTGCATCTTCTATAACATTAATCATGAGGCTGAGAGGAGTTTTCTGGAGTTAATGGAAACCATCTGATGTCCATGCTAATTCCCAGGCTTTTTTATTTTAGTTTCTAATTGAACTGGGAGGCTGAGACAAGTAGATGGGTTCCTCAGTGGGACTGACCTGCTTGGGCTGGAAATGGTTGAAAAAAAGGATGTTTAACCAAGACCACTTTGGCTGTTAACCTTGGGAAAGTTTATGGCTGGATAATACTTATCGTAGGAAGGCTGGGGAGTGCCTTTTATCCAACCTCTATTTTGTTTGCGGTGAGCCTGACCCTTCCTGTGAAATCATTAATTTCTTGCTGACCACGGAGGCATCTGTTTCAGGAATGCAAAAGTCTCAGAAAGGAAAAAGAAAGTGAGTGATTTTAGGGGAAGGGAGACAATGAATTTAGTGAGTAAATCATCCCTAAATCTGGGTTCCAGCTGCTCCCGTGGGATGGGGAAGGAAGCTCCCGCACCACTCATGGTGCTCCAGAGTTGTGCCACTACCCTGAAACAGCTTGAAGTGGCTTCCCAGGTCACTGGGGCAAGCAGCCACTAGCCATGTGCAGGGAGGGGAGCTCAGGCCGTGTCCTGGCTGTGGGACTGACCCCTCTCTGTGCCCAGCCGCAGGGTGTGCTCAGCCACGGGACCACCGAGCCGCCGGAGCGCCCACGCCGAGTCCCACGTGCAGCCCGTGTACCTGCCCTACCTCACCACCTGCCAGGGCCACCGCCTCTGCAGCACCTACAGGTGAGCCCACCTGCCTGGCCCGTGGGGGCTGTGGCAGCAGAATCCTGCTCCATCCACGGGGATGGACCCCCTGGAGCAGGACGCGGGTTTGGGGCACGCGGCTCAGCCCATCCTTGCCTTGCAGGACCATCTACAGGGTTGCCTACAGGCAGAGCTACAGGCAGCTGCCTCAGCCCACGGCCTCGTGCTGTCCTGGCTGGAGCAGAGCAAACGGCCACACACTCGGATGTAACAGAGGTAAGGAGCTGCTGGGTGGTGCCACTGCCTGTCCCCAGACCCCTCGTGTCCCTGGAGGGGCCCCAGGACCACACCTCTCATGTACCAACCCTCTGCCTGCCAGGTGGATTCTCCCTGAATTAAATTTTCAGCATCACAGCCAAGTGTGGTTCAATACCTGATTGATTCCCAGCTTTTCTCTGCTCCCTCTTGGGCCTTTTTCCTTTGGGATCATTTATTACTTTTATAGTTACCAGAGGATAAATAAAACAAGTCCTTCCCATCTAAATCAGCAGGAATGGATGAGGAATGCTTTCAGGAGGCAGCAAATCCAAACCACAGCAGCAGCCTGTCTGTCCCCAGATGAGCTCAGAGCGTGGCACCAGGCACTGCTGCTGCCTGTTGCCCTCCTCCTCCCCATCTTTGCTGCCTGCAGGCCCCTCAGCTTCTTCCCAGCTCCTCTTCCTTCCACCCATCCTGAGCCCTGTTCCCCACCCTCTGTGTGGTGCTGGTGTGTTTTGGGGTGTCACACCTGCAGGGGGGAGGCAGGGAGGGATCTGGGGACCCCTGGAGCTGCTGGGTGATGCTGTGCTGGTGTTCCCTCTCACAGCTCTCTGCTGGGAGCCGTGCCAGAACGGCGGGAGCTGCACCTTCCCCGGGAGATGCTCCTGCCCCCCAGGCTGGACGGGGAGAGCCTGCCAGACAGGTACTGGCCATGTCCCCACTGTCCCCTCCCTGTGTCATACCTGCCCTGCTGCTGCTGTTGGGAGAGCTTCTCCTGGGAGCATCCCAGCTGCCACGGGGCTCTGGGTGTCCCTTGCCCCACACCAACCCCTCAGGGGGGACAGGGACGAGCGCTGTGGCTCCTATCAGACCTTGGGCCATGTCTGATTTTGTCCCTCTGCAGCCTGCTCCAGGAAAGGATGGGAAGGGAGGTCTGAGCTCCCTTTGGCTGCTCCCAGCCCTTCTGTGCAGCTCTGACATCCCCATTTTCTCTGCCTGCTCCTCTCTGCTGGGTCAGAGTGAGCAGAGCTATGAGCATGCCAGCAAAAGCCTCTCTGCAGCAGAGCCCTTGTGGGGCTGGCCTGAGATCTTGTGTTTGTGATCATCCCTCCTGGGCTTTGTGAACTCTTGCTGTAAACTAAAATGCCCTTTTACTGCAGAGACTAAAAGTCCATAAACCAAAAATACCCAGGGTTGGAGGGTAAGCCTGGTGATGTGCAGGCTCCCCTCCAGCTCAGGAACAGCCCGGTGCTCCTCACAGCACGGGGAAATCAGGCAGTGTGCTGCACACCAGTGCTGCAAACCCCTGCCATGGAATTTCCCACCTTTTCCCAGCTTTCCAGACTCCTGTAAGGCAGAGGAGGAACGTGTGGCATTGACCCATGCTGGGCCAGGCAGGGCTGAGCCCATCGCTGACAGCTCCAGCTCCAGGGGAAAGGATTTTCCCACTGCCTAAAACAGATTTGCCCGGGCGTGGGAAGCGCTTCAGCTCTTTCTGCTTTGTGGGAACAGCTTTAACAACTCCCCCGTGTGAGGAGAGGTTACTGGGTTTTGTACACACTTGAAAGGCTGACAGCTCCTCGCCACAGCTGGCTGGAACCAAAACCCCAGCCGTAAATCCAGGATGAGAGCCGAGTGCTGCCTGCGCCCGCCTGGCCAGAGCTGGGACATTTCTGACCACAGCTTCTCCTTCTGGCTGTGTTGTGGGGGGAGCAGGAGGAGGGGAGGAGGTCAGACACCCTCCAGCTTAGCCCGGGTTTATCCAGGGCTGTCCCTGGCACTGGTGATGCTGAGACACCCAGAGCTGTGCCTGGCACAAACACCAGCTCACTTGGGGGCCACTCACTGGGGTTCCATTGCAGCCTCCCTGTGCCCTCTCCTTGTCCCCGTCCTCACTGAGCTGTTCCTGTGTTCCAGACGTGGATGAATGTGCCAGCCAGAGCCACGGGTGCAGCCAGCTCTGCATCAACACAGCCGGGAGCTTCCAGTGCGCCTGCCGGGACGGCTTCAGCCTCGCTGCCGATGGCAAGGGCTGCCAGCCCCTGCTGGGACTGACACCTCCAGCCAAGCCTGGCACTGACACCTCCAGCCAAGCAGGTAACCTGTCCCCACATTGAGCCCCAGCTGCTGGGGACCTGCCGTGAGAGCTGAGGTAACACTCAGCATCGCAGAAGTGGCAGGAGATGGGAGAGGGGACAACAGCCAGAACCCTTCAGCTTTCCTCTGGCTGACCCAGGAGTGCTTCTCCCTCTCAAACAACTTCCCCTGAGCACAAACCCCTCTGTGGGGGTGGCAGAGCCTGGCTGTGGCTGGAGCTGTCTGGGATGTGTCTGTTCTCTCCGTCACGGTCCTCGTTCCCGCAGGGCAGGTCCGGAGCCACGAGGAGCGGCGGGCGCCGCTGGTGACGGCCCATTATTACTTTTGGTACGCGCTGTGACACTTCAAACTCGTACCGTGAGTAATAATGCGCTGTGGCCAGCACGGGCATTGCGCAGCAAACATCTGGGACAGCAGGGCACCACCTGCACGTGCCCCACCTGCCTCCACCCCTGTCCAGGGCCCTCAGCAGGGACAATCCCTTGTGCTCAGCATGGCACAGGGCAGAGCTGGGTGGTTTTTGGCAACACGGGCACAAAAG
This sequence comes from Dicaeum eximium, assembly GCA_013396995.1. Lineage (NCBI taxonomy): Eukaryota > Metazoa > Chordata > Aves > Passeriformes > Dicaeidae > Dicaeum > Dicaeum eximium. Next base: position 192,489 of record VWZP01004917.1, on the reverse strand, counting down.
GCCAGGATCCACCGGATCTCTTGTCCTTTAAGCATCGCCCCAGTGCCTGGAACCCTCCCCACTTCGTTGCAGGTGCAGGTGGACTAGATGCCAGCAGGTCCAGCTGATGCTCTGGGGGATGATCCCAGCAGGGCAGACCCTGGGGGTGGAAAGCAGCAGAGCTTGGCCAGAGCCCTGCAACCATGTCTTACTCCCCAGCAGCTTCCACCTCACCTCCACAGTGGGTTTTTACTGACATTCTCTCGGTCACTTTTTCAGGTCCCTCCAGTGAAATGAAGGAAGAACTGCAGGACCTGAGGAGCAGAGTGGAAGCGCTGGAGCAGGCGAGTTGCAGCACTTCCCCCTGCCCTGTTCCTGCTCGGCCAGCTCCCACCCGGGGCTCTTTGCAGCCAGGGTTTCCCTCCTCCCCGGCTCTATTTTTAACATCCCAGCAGCAATCCCAGCTGTGCTTCCCGCCGCCGGCAGCACCCACGCCACGGCTTTTCCAGCCCTTTGAACACACCCACAGCCCCTGGAGCCCGCCCCGGTGGGTGCTGCATCCCCCCGGGTGGTCCTCCCGGCCGGGGGGATGCGCTCACAGCTCCCCTTCTCCCTGCAGAAGCTGCAGCTGGTGCTGGCCCCATTCCACAACCTGATGCCTCCAGAGGATGTGGGTGCAGACCCCGTGAGCCGCCTGTCCCACTCCCTCCAGCAGCTGGACAGGATTGACTCCCTGAGTGAGCAGATCTCCTTCCTGGAGGAGCGGCTGGAGACCTGTAAGTGCCTGGAAAAAGCAGCGGGGAAGGAAAAAGCATCCCACTCCCTCCAGCCATCCTGGCCACGGGGTGCAGATGTGGGCTAGCGAGATCTGTAGCACATATGCCACTGTTAATGTGGATCTGCCTCAAGCTCAGCAGTCTGTAATTAATAAAGGATGAACACAAACAGCACATTAGCTTCGTTTCAAAGCTGTTTCTGTGGCTGCACCATCTGACTGCCCTTGTAGCAGCCAGGAATTGTAGGATTGGCACATGGGAATGTGGCTGTGGGGCAGAGCTGAGGGAGGCACTGGGAGCAGTGGGTCACTTGTGGCAGGCAGCACCTCACAACTGCTGTCCCTTCTGAGAACTCAGGAAAGAACCCCCAGCTCTTTGGAAATTAACAGTCCAAAAAGTCAATCAGGGAAGTTTAGGGAGCGTGCAGGAGTTGGCAGATTTATGAGCCTGGGAAGTTTTAGGCATTTCTTTTGGAAGTTTACAGAGCAGTAAGGGCACCAGAGAGGGTCTCTGAAGCAGCAAACTGAGGAAGGGACCCCAGTGAGAGCTGTCATGTGTGAAATGGCTGCAGGTGGGGGGTCCTGCCTGGTGTCCCCACCATGCAGAGGGACAGAATCCCCTCGGGTCCCTGTGGTGCTCACCTGGACTCCAAGCAGAACACAACCATCTGAACTCTTTTATTTTGATAGGCAGCTCTTTGCAGCTCATTTTTCCCATTAAATAATTCCAGAAACTAGGCATGGCTGGGGTGTGCAACAGCAGCTTGCTGAGTGTCTTGGAAAGGCTCAGGAGAAACTGGCTCAGGGCACATCCAGTCCCAGTTCAGTGCTTGCAGTAATGGCTCAGAGAGAAAAAGAATTCAAAGAACTTGTCTGGAGACAAAGTAGCTGCAAATAGACACTTAAAAACCATCTCAGAAAGGGGTAATTACCGGAACCACTGAGTGTTCCAGCAGGCTGAGTTTTCTAGTAATGCCCTGCACATATTATTAGTGACAGCACAGAGGAATGTGAGCAGTATCACAAGGTAACATGGATTCATTCCAAGGGATGACTCCAAAGTCCCAAAATTAATTTCTGCCAAGTCTGTTTCAGCAAGCAAAACCTTTTTTTGTCTCTTTTCACGGTCTTGCAAATCCCTGTAGGACACAAAGCTGTCCTGTCATACCCCAGCAAGCTCTGGGGCTCGCAGGGCAGCCCATGGAGTTACTCAGCCATCCCTGTTCTGTGCCTGGTGGAGCATTTCCCAGCTGAATGCTACCCTACAACTGCACTCCCCTATTAACTGCTCAGTGGGGGTGTGTGCAATGACCAAAAAAACCATTTTCTCTTCTTTAAACCATCAGCAGAGGCACCAGGTCAGAGGTCTTTAAGCCATAATGATTTTGGCCCCTCTAGGTCTGAATTACCCCTGATCCAGCACTGTCACTGGATTTGGGGACATTGTGCACAGGGCCCAGGCAACGACTGTGACAGGCCAGGGAGGTGAGAGTGACACTCCTGAGTGTGGGGGGATGAAGTCAGCCTGGAGTTGTTTGCCAAAAAGAAAGCAGCAAGTGTGGGTGACATTCCCAGAGGCTCAGCTCAGTCACATTCTGCCTGGGAAAGACACAAACCTAAGGCAGGCTAATGACTGAGTTTATCTTGCTGAATTCATTTTTTTCCAATTTTCCCAGGTTCCTGCAAGAATGAACTCTAGCAGGGTGGCTGGGGACCTGGAGCAAGCTGAGTGCATCCACAGCTCTTCTCTCCCTCTCCAGCCCCAGGCTGGGGATGAAGCCACAGGAAGGCAGAGAGCAGCAGGAGAAGGCTTGGCTCCCATCAGCATCTCCATCATTCTCTCTTCCAGCCCACCTGACCAGAGGTCACACAGTTCCTTCCAAACTGGACTCTGAGCCCTCTCCCTGCTGGAGAGGCAGCAAATAAATGCCTTACCTCGTGCCATGAGTGCCTGGCTGTGTGTGACCTGGGGGGTGCTCAGCTTCCCCTGCCTTTTCCTTAGCATGATCCTGGGATAGCATCTCCCAGGGAGCAGCAGGCACAGGGCAGCTGCCTCCCCACACTGCCTGTGCTTGCTGTCACAGGGAGAGGGTGGGGACAAGTCCCCACAGCCCCAGGCCAGGTGTTGTGGCAGGGGACAGGTGCCCCTGGTGCCTGCAAAGCTGGGGACAGGAGTGGGTGCCCATCCCTGCAGCTCCTGTTCTGCTCTCCAGGAGCCCTGGAGTTGGGATGGTGCCTCACCAGTGAGGCTGGTGGGCACAGGGTGGGGACAAGGATGACCCCTCCTGCCCCTCCATCACCAAACCCACCCCCTGCAAGAGCTCAGGGCTCAGGACCCCAAATCCTCCTCCCTCAGCCCCCACACAAGACAAAGAGCCTTCTTTATTTAAATAACCAAAGGTGTAATTTCTTTTTTTTTTTTCCCTGTTGATTTTTTTGTAAAGCCCATAACATTCTCAGCCCAATTAAAAGTGAACAGCAGACAACTGCACATCGAGGCACTGCTCCCTCCTACCCAGGAAGAGTCAGACATGATTCCCCTCCCCAGGAGACCCCCCAGGGCCCTCCTGGGTTGACCCTCCATGACAGCCCTTGATCTGTCATGCTCACAAAGTGCTGGTTTGGTTCCCATCCTCCCACCCTTCCCTTCCCATCCCCTGAGTCTGTACTGTAAGGCCCCTCCATGAAGCCCCTGGCAGCCCCAGCCCAGCCCCAGGGCTCCTCCTGTGGAGCTCCCTGCCTTTCCCAGCTCAGGCTTCAGCCCCAAAATGCCAGGTAAACAACTCCACCACTGCAGGCTGCAGGAGCTGGGTGTGCTGGTTACCTGAGCAGCCCCAGCTGGCTTATCCCAAGGTCCCCTGTGCCATCAACAGGAGAGCTAAAGCTACAGGAACCATGGACCTGACCCAGCCTCCAAGGCCATCAACATTCCACAGCTCCTGCTGAGGGTTCCAGGAACTCTGTTGGTCCATCACCCCAAGGCACAGGGGAATCCCTTTTATCTGACTGGGAAAAGGGTTTCTGTCCCCCAAAGGGGAAGCTGAAGCCTTCCCAGCCCCGTTCCAGCTGCAGCTCACCCACGCTGAGGCTCTGCAGGGGTTTTCCAGGCCTTGGAGAGCAGCAGCTCCGCCTGGCAGATCAGCAGAGACGCGGGACAGGCACCATCTCTCGGCCAGTGCTGACCATGACAAGTGACAAAACGAGTACGACAGAGCCCTTTGCCTCCATAAGGGGCATTGCAGGCACCGGGATGTGACCAGGCTGAGCCACCACCACGGCAGGGAGCTGGCAGCAGTTTCCCAACGTGATGCTGCTGTGACACAAGGGCATCCCAAGGGGACAGGCCTGTGAGTCCCACTGATGGGTGGGAGTGCTCTGGGCCCTCCAGGGAGGACACCACACTCCCAGCACTGCTGAAAAGCCAAAATCGGGATTTTTCACACAGTTCTCAGCCCTGTTTGAACATCAAGGTTGTGCTGATACAAACTGCTGCCTGGTGGTTTCCACCTGGGACATCACAGGGCCAGGCCAGCAGGAGCTGAGCCTGCAGGAACACAGGTGCAGGGACAGTCACATGAGGCAGAGCTCAGGCTCCAGGCAGGTTTTTGCTGTCACCCCGTGCCAGCTGCAAGAGCTGGGGGATCTCACCTCTCTGGTCATTGAGCCCTTTGGTAGCACAAGTCTGATGCCTGAGAAATTCAGAAAAAGGAGATATTTCAAAGTGAGAAAATGAACCCATAAGAGAAATCCACTCAGAGGGGAACCTTAGTGCTGGCTTGACACCCTGTGTGTGCCAGTCTCTGGTGCTCCCAAGAGTTAGAAATCACTGCAGAGGAGAAGAAGATCCTTCAGTATTTGGCAAGAACAGACAGGTCCCTTCAGCCACCACCACACGGTGACACCACTGGAGAAGCCTCTAGGATGAGTCCTTTGCCTCACTTGGATGGCCTGACAGCCTGAAGAGGGTCTCCCTCATGGTGCTGAAGCATCTGTCAGTGAGGTCGCTGACATCGTCTGGCGTCAGCCCTTTGGTCTCTATTGGAGGCAGAACCTCAACCTTGATTTTGCCTGGGGACAAGAGAGGAGCCTGTGAGAAACCCACACGCCACAGGAGCTCTGTTCTCTGCCCTGTTGCCCAGCCAGGGCAGCCCCAGCACAGCCCTGAACCCCTCCCAGGGCTTCAGGCAGCCATCCCTGGAGCACAGGCAGAGTTAGATCCCAGCTCCAACAGCTGTGCCCTCCAGAATAATCCCCCTGTGCTCCAAACTGCCATCCCAGCCAGAGCCTGCCCAGAGCAGGAGGTGGTAACCAATTTTTAATGAAAACATCCCTCAGTGTATTTAATTACAGCCCTTCCTGAGTTAACCCAGCCCAAGCTCTGGTGCCAAGTGCTTTGAACTGCCTCCAAACATCTCCCAGCAGGGCTCCTCCTGTTCACCCCAGCTCTGCTTCCCTCCCACACCCTTGTGAGCCAGATCCCACACAGGACAACTGTAACCCTGTCTCCAAGTGACTCTGTTACCTGATGTAAACAGTTTCGTCTTTGGGTTATAGAAGGTGGTGAAGGAGGAATACACCACGGGGATCACTGGGACCTTGGGGAAGGGAAGAAAAAGAGGAGTTACTGGCACTTCAGCAGCTCAAGGCAGGCCAGAGACAGGCAGCAAATCCCACACAGCAGAGCTGGCCTGGCTCTCAGGCACACAGGGCACACACAGCCCCACAAACAACACCCACTTCCAAAGGCTGGAACAATCAGCAGTCATGGAATCAAACCCACTCCCCAAAGACTCAAGGCACAGGGATACTGAAGGAACAGGGCCAAGTTCCACTCCAGCCTCAGCTCAGCACTGCCTTTTAGGGCTCCTCAACCCAAGTGAGGCTTCAGACCCCAGGAATTTTCTGTCCTGCAATCAAACACTGCAGGCTGCCTGTTGTGACAGGCCTTTCCTGCTCTACAGGCACGTGTCTGGGGCAGGGTGGCTGCTCTGCGTTCAGTGTCTAAGAAAAGGAGCCACCAGTTGTTATCAGCTGCTCCTGGGGAAGCTTCAGACAGACACAGGGCCAGGAGGGCAGGCAGAGCTGTTGTTCCAGTGCTGCTAACACAGCCAGGATCTACAGTTGGTGACTCAGGGGGGGTTGCAGAGGCAGGGACCAGTTCCATGTCATCCTTTCCTCCCAACAGCTGCCAGGCTCTGCATCACCCAGGCAGGAATGGGGATGGTACAACACAGGCTGCACCCTGGGCTTGGCCAAACGAACCCAGCTAGAGCTGGCACCTCTTCCCTTGCCCAAAATCCCTGCTGGAACACCTCTCCCAGGCAAACCAGTTTCCCCTGAGGCCTCGAGTCATCCCAGTCTTTGGCACACTGCCCCAGCACTGTGCCCAGGCAAGCATCCTGCTCCTGAGACAGCTCTGGCTGGCTGAAGCTGTTTGCCTGCTCCCCCACTAACTGCTCATGGATGCTGGCATTTTGGACAGAAAAGACATACCAAGGACTGCCATATGGCTGCCAAGGAGGCAGCAGCTATTTTCACACAGAGCAAGTCCAGATGTTGCTCTAAACACAAGAATTAACAATCCTGAATCATCACTAAACTACTGCAACCTGGGGGATTGAGAAATTAAATCAACAGCTTTGGGCTTCCCTAGGAAGAACCCACTGGGCTCCCTGCCAGGAGTGAGCTCTGGGCTGCAGCCACATCCCCAGGAACCACAGGCACTGGCCTGCCATGCTGCCAGGAAAGCCTGGAGATAGGGACCAAGTGTGCCTGTCCCTCACACTCCTCCCTCCAGAGGGGACACCAGGACTGAGGCAGGCAGGAGGGAGGACGGGGCAATTCTTCACTGTCTGCAGCCACTCATGCCCAGGGTCAGCTCATTCCCAGAGGGGATGGAAAAGGCTCTTGGCTGCTGCTGGGCAGTGCTTCTGACACCAGTGGTTTACCTGAGTAGGTGTTACCTGGGAACACAGCTCATCTGAGAGCAAACAAACCACACACTGCACAAGCACTCAGGGTTCCCATGCAGGGGCAAAGCACCCTTACCTGTGCCTGGATAGCGAGGTGAAATGCTCCTTTCTTGAATGGCAGCAAATCCCCAGTGCAGTTCCTCGTGCCCTCTGGATACACCCACACCTTCACCTGCACATGGAGAGACAAGGCTCTGCTCCAGAAATCCACCTGCAGGGGTGGGAGACACCAGCCAGCTCTGCCAAGCTGAGCCAGCACCAGGAGTGCCACAACCCCCTCGTGCCACCCCACACAGCTGCACAGTGACACTCACGTTCTCAGCCACCATAGTCTTGGCCACCTCTGACATCACCATCTTGGCACTGCTGGTGCTCTTCCTGTTGATGAAGATGACTCCACCGAGGTACATGATGAGCCCCACGCTGCCCGTGTACAGCAGCTCCTTCTTGCCCACCTGGACACAGTTGTCGGGCAGGACCTCCATCAGCCCTAATGGGATGGCAGAGGGCAAGACCCAGCAGTCACCCCCCCTGCCTGCACTCAGGTAGGACAAGGACAGGGGCACTCGCTTCTCTCCTGGCTTCTGAGAGCAGGAGGCTTGGCACACCTGCTGGCAGTGGGGCAGGCCAGCTGCAGGTGACAGCAGGACCCCCCCAGGGGCTGCTCATTCCCCAGCCCCAGGAGTCCAGCAGGGCCACTGGCACATGTGCTGGGCCAGCACTTCAAGGACAGCAGAACCTGGGGTGCTGCACAGGTGTGGGATTGCTCAGAGTGACAGGAGACCCTTCCCACAACCAGCACTGATGGGGAAGCTGCACCAGGGGCTGCTTGTCCAGGAGGTACAAGCAGGACCTCTCCCAGTGGTGAGCAGGAGAAATGCTCTCTTCCCTCCCACCAGCTCCTCACCCATCATGTCGAGGACGCTCTGATGGTTGGACACAATGAGAGCAGGGCCCTCCACATTGAAGTTCTCCAGTCCCTTCACCTCAAACCTCACGCCGAAGAAATATTTGAAGGTCCTGACAACATTTTTGATGATTCTGCAGAAGAAAAAAAGCAGTCAGCAGCAGAGCAGAGAGGGCAGGGATGCTATACCCAGTGGGGGTGGAAGGAGACAAGAAGAGCTCTAGCACAGAGAACCTCCAGTCTTATTTGTGCTGTGGTCCACCCAGGTGTCTGCCCTGCACAGTCCCACGTGCTCCAGGAGTGCTGATCATCTGCCCTGCTGCTACCAGGCTCTTCCTCCTGCAAGCAGCAGGGCCCCACAAGTTGTTCAAACAATTCCCCCAGGAGCTGCCACTCCCCAGCACACCCGACAGGCAAGGAAGGCTCTGCCAGGTCTGCTCCCTGCAGTGCTGGAAGATGGTGCTCAATGATATAAACAAACCCCAGGTGCCCATGGAGGAAGGGGAATGAAGGTGAGAAACACTTCCCTGCACAAGGCAAGGATGCAGGCAGCAAACACAATGCTCCCCACCTGGCTTGGCACAGGCTGGGTGCCCCCAAGCAAACCCATGCTCAAGCTTTTGCCCTTCCCCAGTGGATCTACAGGTCTGACAGAGCTCCCAGCTTTTCCCAGCTGGGACATTCCAGCAGCTCCACTCAGCCATGCCAGCACTGGAGCAAATTTCCATGCCCTTGTCAGCCCACGGGAGCAGGGCCCTGTATGCCACCCCCTGACCTGGGGACTTGGAGACTCTCCAGCTAGGCCAAAGGACACAGGCAGAAGCTGCCAGAACACAGGGGCTATTTTGGGCAAGGGAGCAGCTATTTACCAGGACAGGTGGCAGAGGAGCCTGCACGTGAACAAGACTCCCAGGAACAGCCACCAGCTTGGCTCTGCTCTCCCCTAGAGCTGATTCCAGAGCTGGATGTCCTGCCTCAGGGCCAGATTCTCCCTGGCAGACAGGGGATGGAGCTTTCCTTCCTGCAGCAGGAGATTGAGGGACAGTGTCAGCTCTGTCCCACCACAGGGTCCAGCTTGGGAACTGTGCAGCACCATCCCCCTGAGAAGCATCCTTGTCACTCAGGTGGGAGGTGAGCACCTGGACAGCACCTCATCCTGGCTTGGCAGCAGCTCCCAGAGTCTGCTCTCCAAAAGTCTCCACAAACTCTTGAGCCACAGGACTTCTGCCAGCTTGCTCCTACCCGCAGCAGCGTTCACATCTCTGTGGGGTGTCCCCCCATGCAGACCACCCAGCTGGCTGTGACACTGCAGTTCAGGCCAGGCCAATGCCCCGAGGTGACACTGCTATCAGTCCTCACTTCAACTTGCTGCAAAGAGCCACACCCAGGGAAACAACACAAGGAGGTGAGTGGGACACAGAGCTCCTGAGCTCCACAGCCCTCTCCAAGGTTACAGGGGCGCAGCCCAGATGAAGAGATGGGGTTACAGGTGAGAAAAGGCAGGGTGACATGAACCACTGAGGTCATGGGGGATGCCAGTCCACCAGGGTGACCTAAATCACACTTCTCCTCCCTTCTGACTGCCAACCAAAAAAGAGGTCACTGCTCTGGAAGTCACAGTGCCCGGTGGCTGCTGGGAGAGGCTGGTTACACATTACTCAAGAGCAACCATCCAGCCCGGAGTCAGACTTCCCTTGCACAAGATGTGGCGTGAGCTGCTGAAAGAGGCAAAGGGGCAGAGCAGAGCAGGCAAAGAAGAATGGGGTGACCAGCAGCCCTGCTGGGCTGGCCACGTCACCCACAGGGTTAAAGGATGGGTCTGAGTCCCCTCTGACCCCACAAGCGGCTTTTCTGCTGGAATCAACAGCCCAGATGTGGTGCAGCCACAGCTGCAGAGAGCTGTAAAACCAGTGCACTTATTGCCAGACACAAGGAGCACAAAAATCACAGGGAATGGGACTTTTCAGTGCATCCCTAACAGTCTGAGTATGAAAGCCAGCAGCCCCCAGATTCACGTGCTCTGCTCCACAGCCAGTCACAGGAGCTTGTTTAGGATACTCTGATTTTCAAGGACTACTGAAATCTGTTTACCAGATTGGAAGCTCTTGCAAGATGTTTTACCACAGATAAACAGTTCTATCTCTATCAGACACGCTGGGTAACCTCATCCAAGTCACACCAGCTTGACACTGGAGCCAGCAGCACAGCAAGAACAGAGTGTTCTGCACCAGGCAACACCACCATTATCACTGTCTGTCCACCAGAACACGCTCTGCTCCAGCCCCCTTTCCCAAGCTGGAATAAGCAGCCTGGGATGTTGGAGAAATAAGGAACTCACTGGATCACCTCAGCCATGGACCCCCCAGGGGCTGAGATACATCACCAAGATCTTCAGCCAGTGCCACTACAAGGAAACAACAGGCTTAAGTTACAGGAAAGGGGCGGTTCTGGCCAAAATTCAGCCCTGGGTTTCAACATGAGGAGTTATCCAATGTAAGTCCTTGCTCCCAAATAATTCCGTGAAGTTCACAGAAAATTTAGACGGTTTATTTTTGGGGGGAAATAAAAAGATAGTGTCTCCATCACTGACATCATAAATTCTCCCAGCAGCAGAGCCAGCTGAGCGTTGGAAAGCTGCTCCTGAGTGAGCCAAGGCATCCAAAGCTGGCGAGAGAGCCAGGCTGGAGATGGCAGAGCAGAGTGCCTGGAGCCATGGCAGCAGCTGGGACGGGCAGGGCACAGCCCTCAAGGCAGCACATCACTGCCCTGTGCCCACTCCCTCCACCCTGAGTCCTACGTGTGAAAGCCACACTGCAAAGCAAAGTCCAGCTCCACCTGCTGAGATGCTGCCAACCTTGGATCCTAAAGGATGTTAAGGCTCTCTTTTCCCCTGCATCCATACGGCACCGTCAACAGAGGTAAAAAGCTGCCTAAAGGAGAGCAAAACCAGGAAATTAGCTGTGCTGTGCTGCCAGCAGAAGTGCCAGCTCTGCCCTTAGAATGTACCTTGGCATGCAGAGGAGGTGCTGGGTGACAGCAGCCCCTTGGCCCTTGCCACAGGTGCCCTGTCAGGGGACACAGGGCAGGACAGCAGCTGCAGGAGAGCTGTGCCCTGGCAGCACATGGCACACAGCCTGCCAGCCTCTGCTCCTGGGGCAGGAAACGCCCCAAACGCAATTGTTAGGATCAAAAGGGACCTTCTAGAGATCAGCTACATGTGCCACGGCAGGGTCACCCAGTGACAGGGGTGTGTTTGGAATGTCTCCAGACAGGTAGATTCCTCACACTCCCTGGGCAGCGTGCTCCAGCGCTCTGCCACTCTCAACAAACACTGCTCTCCGGCAACTTTCCCGAAAAAAGCCACCACCGCCACCTTCCAGGCATTCATCCCCAAACGTGCCTTGCCGAGGGCTCTGCCCCGAGCCAGGACAGCCGCCCCTGAGCCTAGAGGGGACCCCCGGCGCTGCGCTGCCACCGATGTGACAGAGCTGCCACCACCCCGGGGCTCCGGGCGGCGGCGGGGGGGTGACACGGCTGTCCCCAGCGCCCGTTCCCCGCGGTGCCCCCTCACCTCATGTTCTTGACCGTGCGGCCGCCGTTGACCAGCAGGCAGGCGGCGGCCGCCAGCGCCGAGGCCACCAGGCACAGCACGCAGTAGAGACCCATGCGCAGCGCGAAGTTGACGGTGGGGCTGAGCTCCATGAGGACGTGGAGCAGCAGCAGCACGGCCGTGCCCCATAGCAGCCACCCCAGCTCCATGACGGCTCCACCCGGTCCGGCCGCGACCGCCGCCACCTCCCCGGGTAGCCCGTTCTGAGCCCGCCTTATGTGGGCGGCCCGACCCGCCCGGCCGCTCCCTCGGCGGGGAGGGACGGGCTCGCAGGGAATGTTCGCTGTGAGCGGGCATTCCTCAGGCTGCTGGGCGGGCCTCGGTGGCCATGGCGAGCGGGGGAAGGCGGTTGGTGCCGTCGTGAAGCGCTGTGGGGGTTTGGTTCCCTCATGGAACACTCTGGGGATTTGGTCCCCTCACGGAGCCCTATGGGGATTTGGTCCCCTCATGGAACACTCTGGGGATTTGGTCCCCTCATGGAACACTCCGGGGATTTGGTCCCCTCATGGAACACTCTGAGGATTTGGTCCCCTCATGGAACACTGTGGGGGTTTGGTCTCCGCATCGAGGGCTGTGGAAGTTTGGGACCCTCATGGAACCATGTGGAGTTTTGAGACGCCCATGGATTCCTGGGGACGTTTTGTCCCCTCATGAAGCCCTGTGGGGGGTTTGGGGCCCTCGTGGAGCCCTCTGGGCCTTTGGGACCCTGATGGTGCCATGTGGGGGGTTTTCACTGCCTATGTGGTGCCATGGAAAGGCTTTGGGGTCCTCCATGCTGTGAAGGAGTTTGTGTCCCTCAGGGCACCATGTGAGGTTTAGGGACCCTCATGGACCCTCGCCCATCTTCTCCGCTCGTGCTTGATGCTGGTTTTCCAGCAGCACAAATGTGCTGAGTGGGATGGAGCTTTTCCTGCTGGTGCTGGAGTTAGGACTGGATCAGGCCCTGAACTTCTGTGGGTACAAAGCTGATATGGGAGATGAAAGTGTCTGCTGGAACCAACACAAACCATTCTTTGACCTCGGCTGGTTTTGCAACACTTTTTATAGCAAAATTTGAGTCCCACGAGACTCCACTGGGGTAAGATGTGACCCTGTGGTTCTGAGCATCCCCTTGGCATCCACAGCTTTGCAGCTCCTGGAAAAATCAAAGAAAAGTATTAGCTCTGTTAAAATAACTGTTGTTCCCTCAGCTGTCCTTGGATTCGCCAACAGAGGTTGCATGCTGTTCCTAAACGAGCTGTCACCAGAAAAGGGAGGGCTCACTGCACTTTCCCTGTTCCCACTTTCCCACAGCAGCTTTAGGGCTGGAGCAGGAGACCAGCTCCTTCTCTACAGAGAGCTCCCAGCCAGCATTCCCTACAGCTGCCAGGCAATGACATCTCAGAGCTGGTCTCATGATTCCAGCTAATGCCACAAAGAACCCTTATTGTATTAACATCTCCACACAGCATTAGATTAATCCCTGCTGCCTGCGTTGTGTGGGCTGTTCAGGGGAGCCTTGCTCCAGCGCTGTGCCAGCCAACATATGCCTGGGAAGTCACCGAGACCTTTGCAGCTGAGCAGACACTGGGCCCGGAGCAATTCTGTGTTATCCTCGTGACTTTTCACTTTTGATGAAACAGGAAGAAAGTCCCCGGTGATCTGTCACTGGGGCGTTGTGTGGCCGATCCGCCAAGCTCATAAACGCTGGCTGACGTTGGGAATGTGAAATGTAAATTCCGGCAGGGCCGCGGTGCCGGCGGCAAGCGCAGCGAACAGATCCGGCGTGGCAGGGTTGGTGCAACGCTCCACGTGTGGGCTCCTGGAGGAGCTTGGCTGCCATCTCCTTCTCCCCATGCTCTCCAGAGCGTTATCTGGAGTAATGCAAATGAAACATTTAATATTAGTCTGTAGCTCAAGGAAGGGGAGCGCTTTCTGATGCCAGATTAGAAGGCAGACATGGGCCTGCCTGCGAGCAAGCAGAGCTGTCACGCTGAGTTATTTCATAAGGCAGGCGGTGGTGCTGCCAGATGATGACAGCCTGTGCGTTAACATTTTCATAACAAACTGCCTGATGGAAGAGGCCCAAGAGCTTCTGCCCGCTGTGCAACACAAGGATCACCTTATCACTGTGAAACGTGGCCATTTTGGGGCAGAGGCAAAGGTGACCCCATCCCTGTCCTCCCAAGCTGCAGCAGCCAGGACGAAGCAGTTCCAAATTCTCAAAAAACCCCTGGTTTTCTAGATTGTGCTGCATGTTTTTCATATTTAAACCACTGACTGGATTGTTTAAACATGGTAGAAGGGTACCCTGCAGGCAGTGTAGCTGAGCAGTGCCCAGAATCCTTGGCAGGAGCAAGAACCCATCAAGTGCCAAGCAGAAGGGTCCATGCAGCATCAGTGCTGGTGGGATTTCTGTGCCTGGGTCCATGAAGAGCCATGAAGCTCAAAGCATTACCCTTGTCATATGACAATCTGGCTGTGTTCTTTTATCTTTTATTTGCCTAAATTTATTGCTTCCCTTGGCAACAACATGTGACCTCCCTGTGGATGACTAGCTTCTGACTGGAAAAGAAACAGAGCCAGGGAGAACATCTCCCACATATGGAGAAGGGAAGAGAGGGAAAGCACTTGGAGGGGCAGGAAGGAAGGAGGGATGTGTCCCTGTCCTGGCTGAGCAGGTTGTAGAGCAGCAGGAGGCTCGAGGCTGGGTGGGTGGGCACTTGGCAGGACCTTCTGGAGATGCTGGCTGTGCCGAAGGAAGGCTGGATTTGTGCAGAATCTCACTGGTGCTGCCTCACCCTGCCTCTGCCCTTGGCTTCCCATCGGCCTGCTTCCCTTTGCCTCCTGCCAAGGGCCGTGTGTTGAAAGCAGCAGCTGGGTTCGGTGACATTAAAGTGGGAGAGAGGAGGCAGCAACCAGCCAAACATCCTTGTTGGTGGCCTTTTTGTGGCACGCATGTGTGAGGCTGGGAGCCCTGACAGGAAGGGCTGACAGCACGGAGCCGTGGGCTGTACAAACTCCTCGGCACCAACCCCTCGTGCTGGGTGCTGCACAGCAGCCTCCCTTGTCAGGGGCTTGGGGACAGTGAGGTGATCCACACATCTGTAACTCCTTCCAGACCTCTGTCAGTCTCTCCATCCATGCATCAACTGATCTATCCTCTTCCCTCTTCACCTGTCTGAATTAGCAGCTGGCTTTGGGAGATGTGTCAGAGCCCGGTGTCACTGTGTGTCACCTCTGTGTGGCTCAGGGTACACAGGACAGTCCAGCACCACAGCGCTGACGTGTTTACCCTGTGTAACACTCCCACATGGGCAGGGCTGCAGGCTGGGAACCTGGACCTTGTTTGCATCCATAAGCAAGGCTGCCCCAAGGGCTGACATCACTGCCTGGCATCAGTTTTCCTGGAAGTGTTGCCCTGGCAAAGACAGAGAAGAGGTTTTCCCTGGTCTGGAGCACCACAGTCTGCTTGGTGAGGATGGTGCTATGAGCAGTTTGTGCAAAGGATGTGGGTGAATCTCATTTCCCTGTCACCTAAAAGGGCACATGGGAGGTGAAATTTTTCTTCTGCTCCTTGTGTGGGCAGCAGAGAAGCTCATGGTGAGCCCACAATCGCAGGGGCAGAGCTTCAGCCTGACCCTCAGCCTCCACGCTGGCTCCTGCTGCTCCATGGCCACGCTCCCGGTGGTTGCTGGGCTCCTCGGTAATCACACGTCAGCGCTCTGGTGACAACAGAGTAAACACTCGGGGAGGGACCGCCTGGTGACTCAGCGTGGTTACAACGTGAGCGCTGCAGTTCCCTGCTCCAAAAAGAGCCTTGCACAAGAACCAGAAGCATGAGATTGCTAAACTGGCCGGCACACACAGCCTTCACTGGCCACTGGAAAGGAAACGAGCCCAAGGGACTTTGACTCTGGGAGCATACAATTAAGAGAGAAATGTGTTTTAAATGGCTATTAAATCATCTGAACCTTCCTTCCTGTAACCTTTGCTCACCTACAAGAAACTCCATTGAAAAAGTAAGACATCATCTGCTGGGATGCTCACACCAGCCAGGTGGGGATTTAAATCCATGCAGGACACAAGGCAGGATGCTGATCCACAGAGCAATGCCACACCAGCACCCACGGAGTGCCAGGGTTATCAGTGAGGCTGAGGATTGGTGTTTGCAGAGCCAGTGCACATCAAGCAAGGATTGCAGCTGTGGTTAACACAGCACCAAGCCCCCCAGCTTTTATTTCTTTGCTCCTGGAAGACTTTGCCAAAAACAGGAGGTAGCAAAAGCATGAGACTTCCAGATCTTACTGTTGCATTTACATTTGTAACCTCAGGCCGGAAATCCCCCTGTAGCTCGTGGTCTCTGCACCATGCTCGGAAATGAGGGTGTGCCCAGTACAGGACATCTTGTCTGCCTGCAGCTCTCAAGCTCTTTCAGGCATAAGGATGTAAAACTGGAATCACATTTTTTTTCCAAGTTGCAATATGATTAGGCTTTCTCCCAAATGTCATGTAAATAAAGGAAATCAAATTTTTTCTGATGGATTTTGTGCTGGTAGAAGGGGCTGGGTGGTTGACCTGGAGGCTGATGGACTGGTCAGGGAAGGCAGAACTGGTCAGGGCTTCTCTTGGTGGACAACCTGGCACTGGAGAGGGGTTTGTTGCATCTTCCAGATCAGAGCTTCTCATCTCAGGGAGCCTCTGCTCATCATCAGCATAATGTGTCCAGCCTGAGCTGGATTCCCATCATGAGGCACACCTGGGTTGGGTTCCCATAAAAAGTCCACCTAGTCTGGATTCAGTTGGTGGTGCTGAGCTCTGGGTGTGTCTCCAGGGTTGGACTGCCAGGTGTTTACGGGCTGTGTGTGCCCCACCTGTGCAACCTGAGCCAGCAATCTCATCCCCTCATCTCCTTGATCCCTGTGCTGTGGATGTGTGGCTGTGATTACAGGAACAAGGAAGATCCTGTTTCCCTGGGGATCTGCAGTACTGACCACTGCAAAGTGGGGCTCTGGGGGTTGAGGCAAGGTGTGCCCAGAAAGGGACGCTGGTCTCCACTGGAATCTCCATCCCTGCCTCCCAAAGGACATTTCCCTTACTCTGAAGTATCCCATGGCACCTTCTGGGTGCAGGCCCAGTTGGCTGAGCCGTGCTCTGTCCCCAGGCTGAGTGTGGCATTCCCGGGTTGCCAGACCTGCCAGCCCTGTGCCACGGGCTATGCCAGCTCTGTGGCACACAGCAGGACCGATGGGCCTTTAAGGGCTGAGTCCAGGTGTACAATTCAGTGTGCACCACGGGGCTGCTCCTGGAGCTGAGCTCAGCCACGGGCAGCTGCAGCACCTCCCCAGCCCCACATCACCCCGAGGCCGCTGCTTGCTCTGCTGGTGCCAGAACCACCACCTTTGAAGATGATCCCATCCTCCTCCTCCTGAGCAGGTCTCCTGCCCTCTTTCTGCCTCTCCAAGGGAAAATGGTCTCCAGTACCTACACAGACACTTACTGGGGCTGAGCACAGGAGCTGCTGGAGAAGAAAAAGGCATGTTGCCACCATGGAGCAGTGGAAATGTACTGACACCGCTGGGCAGGGCGGGAGGGAGCGGGGCAGCCCGGGGTGCTTTCAGCACAAAGACCGTTCTTCTTGTGAGCAACTCCGGTCTTGCCACAGGAATGAATTTGGGCTGGGGCTGAGCTCCCACAGGGCTGGATCTCAGAACAGGCTGCTGGGATTGGCTGCGCCATGGGCAAGCAACAGCTTTGTTTAGTAGAAGCACAATGTGAAACCAACACCCAGGTCTTTGGGCGTGTGAAATCAGTACCCATCTCTTCCTGGGGTGCCTGTGTGGGAACAGAGAGTCTGGGCAATTGCTGGGTGGGTTGCTAGGGTACCTGGAACTGGGTGCCACAAACTCCCCAGCTGCTGCCCTCTCATTGCACAGCCCTGCTGGAGCTGCCAGGGTGTTGCAACTGGCTCAGGATCTCCTCCAAATGCCAGAGTCCAGCACAAGGGGAATTCTTGCCCTGGCAGACCTCCCTGGAAATAAACCACACACACCTCAGTGGGCTAAAATCCACACGGGGAATATGTCTGCATGAAACAAACAGTTGCTCTCTTTCTGTTTCCTCTGTTATTGATTAATGTCTCTTAATGACTCCAACCTCAAAAAATCTTGTAGTTGCCGCTTGTCACAGAAGATCAATGGAGCAGCATTAGCAGGAGATAGAGGCAAACTGTCCCGGGTGAGCTTTCTGCCGAGGCCAATCTGGGAGCAGCACAATCAATAGTTCAGCATGACCTCTTCTCTTGCTTGCTTTTTTTCTCCTTGAGCTGGTTGGGCAATAAAGTCTGCTCTGAGCTTTCACCAGGACTAGATTATAACTATCCAAATTGAGCTGATCTGTAAAGGATAAAAGGGCCTCTTAAGCCAGCTGTCTGCACTGGCAAAACTCAAGTGGCTGAGCAGACAGGGTCAGACCCTCATTAATTCCTGGATGCTTGGGACCCTGCTCATGCCATGCGTGAAGGCTGGACCAAAGTGCTGGAGGGAGTCAATTAGTCATGACAAATCCAATCCGACTTCCCCCCAGAGCTCTTCCAGTCAGTTGCCTGTGCTGCTGGTGCCTTTTCATGAGTGCATTGTCATTGAAACCACCATGCCCTGTGCCTCCTATGCTCTTTTTGTGATACCTCCTTGTTTCTCTTATTTGCCTTTCTCCAGGGAGAGCTTGTGCTGAGGAGGGAGAGCCCTTTGTTGATTCACATGCTGGGAGATGCTGCAGTGAGCGGATGTGTCCCAGGTGAAGCATGAGGTCCCTGGGCAGAGGAGGTGAGGGGGGGGGTCTCCTTTGCTCAGACAGCCACTGCCTTCTTGAAAACCTTCTGCACATCAACCCTCCAAACTGCAGCCTCTCTTCTCACTGAAGCTGATACACAGGTAGTGTCTGGAAGATGAATGTTGGCTTAAAAACCGTGTCCAGAGCTGCTCGTCCCCTGTGCATCTCCGTCTCTTCTGAGGCCAGCTGAGCCCCATGCCTGCTGCAAGGAACATCTCCCTGGCCAAGCCTGACTTGGGGAGCCAAATGCCCAGGGCAAAAGCCTCCTCTTGTGTGGAGGGGCTGGCAGGGGCTGTCTGTGGGCACTGGTGAGGGGGGAATCCCCTGGGCTGTGTCTCCCAGAGCAAGCCCTGATGAGGAATAACTCCATAATCTAAGCCAGTGCAGGGATCTGCTTGCTCAACCCCTTTCTCCAAGCTCCTGTGCAAGCTCCCTTTCCTCCTTGGCTGGGAAGCGCCCACGGTTGGCACATGATGGAAATCCCAATGAGAGAAGCTGCCCTTCCAGAGCCAGCACCGCAGGGCTCCCAGCCACAGCCACCACCCTTTGCCTTTAACCCCAGCACTGCCTGCAGAGCCCTTGAGCTTCCCTCTCTTCCACCTCATAGTTCAGGGCCAGGGACATCACTGGGGTGTCCCCAGCCTAAGGGGATGGTGGTGAATGAAGGGTGAGACCCTGAAGCAGTTCCCAGCAAGCCAGGAGCTCTGTGGGGGCTGCAATCCTGCCCCAAAGCATCCAACGAGCCCCGGCACCCTCATTCAACCCCCCTTGACTTTGTAGTGCTTAATTACAAGTAGCAGGGATTCGGAGAGGAAGCAGAGGGGGCGAGCACAGGACAGATTGGAGGGAAGATTGTGCTGGGGGTGGCAGGGCTGTCAAGCCAGAAACACAAGAGCTGATTAGCATTTCTAATTATAACCGCTGCGCTGAGCCCGGCAGGGCCCGGCAGGCAGCAGAGGCCGCTGACGGGCTGTGCGGAGCCAGCTGTGGATGCCATGAAGGAAGCACGGGCGATCAGCCTCAAATCCTTCAAAGATGCACAGAAAAGAGCATTAAAGCCTGGATCCATCATCTCCAGAGCTGCGGCGCTGCCTGGGAATGCCGAGTGCCGTCACAGCCCACCCAGGACACAAACCCCTCTGGTTTGTGGCCATGGGGCTGATGGCAGAGGAGAGGGGGGTGAGCATGTGCCCCTGTTTTGGTTTGGGGTGCTGTACCCCACGCTGATCAGCATCTCTGGGCACTGTGGGTGATGGCATTGGGCTGTCCCCAGCTGGCACCCAACTGTGACATCCCACCCAGAGGAAGGTGGGCAGCTCAGGGTGCTCTGGAGGGGATGGGTGGCTGGGGGTCCCTGCTCACGAGTCAGAGCTGCTCTGCGCTGCTGTTAGCTCTGGCTGGAGATCATTTACTCATTATCCTTCAGCCAGGTAAATATTACGGGCAGCAATGACCCCCGCAGGGCTGTGGCTGCCCTGCGAGCTCCCATGTCCCCAGGGCACGGTGCTCTTGGGGACGTGCCCGCAGAGCCACCGCCTGGCAGGGAAGTGATCAGAGGCCAGCGTGCGGCACACTGCGGGTTTAGCTGGGATTAGCAGGGCTTTGGCCAGGAGAAACTGAAGCGACTTAATCAAGGCAGTGAGTGAAAAAGCTGCCGGGGAGATGAGCATTGACTGATCCCGGCATCTTCGGGATGCTGACAGCGCCTGCGGGACCATTTTCCCCACTTTCGAGCTACACAGCTCTGGGTGCCTGCCTGACGCTAGAGCCCATCCTGGCAGTGATAGGGGAATTTTGGGGAGAGGAGAGATCCCTTGCACAGGGACAGCAGCCCAGGCAGTGCATCCCTGGTGCCAGGTGACTGGAACAGAAACCAGAGATGGGCACCATGGGGAGAGATCTCGCTTCCCTTGTGCGTTGAATATAAGGTATCATCACACCTGCAGAATTTTTATTACTCTTTTGATTGGCTTAATTAATCATTCAGTGATAACTGCTCATTAGGCATTCTAACAATCAATACTAATCACCTAATTACTCGGCGTATTACAGCTTGGGATGGTCTGCTCATTCCTAATTAGATTTGTCGGACAATCCACCCCTGAATTTTGCAGAGCCCCGCAGGAGAGTTCTGTGGATTTCAAGCCACCCTCAGCCCTGGCCCAGGTGTTTTATTTCCCATCTCCATCGAGGATTCTTCCCCCATTTTTGGCCTCCAAAATCAGAGTTCAAGTCACAAGGAGCTGCAGGAGCAGGGTGTGCAGGGACCAGGGAATGCATCCAGCAATTCACCTTCCTGTCGCTGCTGTTTGCCAAATTACCAACCCCACTATCAAAAATAAATCTCAGAGGCTGTCTTAATTAACACTAAAAATGAGACTCTGCCAGAGAACCATCCTGGCTTCAGTGGGATGGTAAAACCTGCCTGGACAGGGGCTGTGGGTGGCCGAGGTGACGTTCATCGTCCCCGTCACCGCAGCAGCGCCACGGGCAAAGTCAGCCCAGCCCACACAGAGGTCAGGGCACAGCACTGGAGCAGCGGGGACCTCCTCGGGGTTAAAAGCAGGCAGCAAACGCTGCAGGATTTGGGAGGTTTCAGTCAGTTCTGTGTGATGCTCCTCATTCATCACCACTATTCGGATTAGTCCAGCAAAGGCTTTTGCTCATTAGGCCCTGATTACTCGGTGCTTGGCACTCACATTGAGCAGGGATCTGGGCTGCAGTGACCAGCTTGTTTTTAAAGGTCATTTTGAGCCAAGTTCAAAAGGAAAGAGCAACATGAGTCATGAAAAGGGGGCAAATGGATAATCTGAAGATTTGCTGATAGCAAGCAAGGAATTATCTTCACAAATACCTCGTGACTGAGTCTCCCAGATCATTTCCCATCATATTATTTGCTCTCTGTCCCCCTTGCTCCAACTTGCCTGTGCATACAGGCTCCCCCTGGATGGGGCTGTCCCTGGCTGTCGGACACGAAGTATTTCAGTGAGGTTTCCCTGCTCAGCCTCGGTGCAAACAGGGAGGACCAGCCAGTGCTGCTGCGGGGCTTCGGCGTGGGGAAAGGACACAGCGAGGAGGAGAAGGAGCAGCAGTGATGGCAGAGCTCAGGCCTGAGGGGGTGCAGCCCCCGAGCTGTGCTCGCAGGGGGGGTAACAAGGAGGGAGTCTGGCTGTCTGTCACCTAAAATGGCTTTAATAAACCTGGAGTTGCTGTGAGTGCTGGGAGTCAGGTGGGATCAGCATCTCCACAGACCCCTCCCCGCTCTGCCAGGATCATCACCCAGGGCTGGGAGAGCCCCTGTGCGGTGGGGTGAGCCTGGGGATGGCATCCCCGAGTGGGTGGAACCCCGGAATGTGGCGTGGGCGTGGGAATGAGATCCTCAAGCGGGATGCGCGGCTGGATGGGACCCCCGGGCTGTGGCATGAGACCCCCGGCTGGGATGCCCAGATGCGGAGCGGGGCCGAGCGGGGCCGTACCGAGCAGCAGC
>VWZP01004917.1:160207-170834 GCA_013396995.1 Dicaeum eximium | reverse complement strand
CGGGCCCGGCGGCGGTGCGGGGGCCGCGGCCGCCCCGGCCATGCCCCCCGGAGCCTGAGGCCCGCGGCCGCGGGGCGCCCGCAGCATGCGGAGGATCCGGCGGCTGGTGCATCTGGTGCTGTTCTGCCCCTTCTCCAAGGGCCTGCAGGTACCGGCACCGGGAGGATGCGCCGGGATGGAGGATGCGGGCTCAGGGATGCGCTGGGATAGGGGATGCGGGCTCGGGGATGCGGGCTCAGGGATGCCCGTCTCCGCATCCTGGCACCGGCCGTGCACAAAGGGATGCTCCGCCTCGGTCCCCCCGACGCCCGTGCAAGGAGCTGGGGGCCGGGCACCGGCACCGCGGGGGTCTGGAGCGGCACCCGGGGGTCCGGAGCAGCACCCGGGGGTCCGGAGCGGTTGCATAACCCGCGCCGCGCTCCGCCGTGCCGGAGCCTGGGAGCACCAGGGCAGCGCTGGGTGAAGCCGCCGATGCAGCAGGGATGCAGGGCAGGGATGGCTCCTTCCTTCTCTTTCTTTCTTTCTTTTCCCTCCTCTTCCCATCCCTGAGCTTCCGAGCGGCCGGGCACCTCCCTCAGATCTTCAGGGATGCTGGAATGGGATGTCAGGGATGCTGGGATGGGTTTTCTCTGCAGCCGTGGGATGAGAAAGGCTGAGTATGGCAACGATCCTGGACCAGAGGGGCTGTCCCAGAGGGGATGAGGGGGCACGGGAGGGGATACCCGGTGGGCAGGAGGTGGGTGCAGAGCTGGGAGTGCTGTGAAACAACCCCGGTGTTCCCAGGGGAGCCACAGGGATGGAGCAGGATTTTGTTGATGCTGCATCCATTTTGCCTTTGAAGTCAGCCCCAGCCCAAAGTGACTTTCAGATCCTCCAGGGTCACTCTAAAACTAAACACAGCAACTCTCACAGGGTAACACCCTTCAGTGCAGGGAAGGCAAGGGACAGAGAAACCCCCGTGCCTTGAGACTGAGGCGCTGGAGGAACCCTCAAAATCCAAGCAAAGCTCAGGGGAGCCTCTCATTGAAATGCATCCCCCACTCCCACATTTCTTTCCAACCTTTAGAGCATGATGAAACCAGAGCTCCCCATGCCATGCTCAGGCTGCAGTCCTGACCCCCCTTCTGCCACAAGAACATGATGGATTTTAAGTCAGAATAAGTAAGAAGTGACATTTTGGCTATTCCAGGGTTCTCCAAGACATTTCTCTGGTGGGAAGTTCCTGGAGGAGCCTCTTTGCTGAGGGCAGGGGGCCTCACACAGCCACCCTGGGCAGTTTTGGGGGGCTGCTGTGCTGGGGGGATCTCAGTGTGTCTGACTTCAGGGCCATGAGCTGGTTCTCAGCTCACAGGAGCAGCCACCCACACTTTGTCTTTGCCAAGCCCTGGCTGTGCTTGGTTTCTCTTTAATTTAATTTCACGTTAATTAGCGGTGCCATTGCTTGACAGGCAAGCTGGGCACCCTGGCCCTCTCCACACTTTAGGGTTTCCAATTAACAGGAGAAATGTCACGATCTCGAGGCAGACCTGCCTGCTCTCACCCTCAATGCCCATCCCTGTGGCCCCCAGAGCCCCAACAGCTCCTGGAAAGGGGCTGAGGAGGAAAATTTTGGAGGTGGGGAGTGGTTTTGGGCTGCAAGACCCAAATGAGGATCCCTGGCAGGTTTTAAAGGTGCTGCACCCACTCAGATCCAGCCCTATCCTAGCAGCAGGTCGTGAGGTGGCCAAAGGCCAAGGGTTCTGTAGAATTACCTACAGAAATGGGATGGAAGGGTTTGTTCAATGCAAGGATCCATTCCCTGCCCTTTGGAACTGCCAGGATCTGCTCTGTTCCACGAGCCAGGTGAGGCCAGATGGCAGCAGTGCTGCTGTGCCAGGGTCAGGGGGGCACAAACAAAGCCAACAAAACCAAATCCTGCTGACAGCCTCGGAGCTGTTTGCACAGAGCATCACCCGTGAGCTCCCAGCTTTGTTACTCACCCACTCCCACATGGAAACTGCTGTTGGGAGCTTCCCCTGCCTGTGAGGCTTTGTAAAGGGGGGGTTCTGCTGAGGGGGGTCCCCCCAAACAGGAGCAGAGCTCTTGCAGCCCCACTGGGCTACCCCAGGCTTGCACAGGGCAGGAGGGCGGGAGGATGTGGCCACAGCTCCTGGGGATGCACAGCATCCAGCTCCTCCAGCCCAGCCCGGTAATCCCCCTGCTTTTAGGGAATTTTAAGTGACCTACTTGCAGCAGGAGTTGCATAAGAGGCTGATGAATATATATAAAAAAGGCTGAAGGTTTCCCCAGCGCTCAGGTCGCTTTGTGTGGCAGAAGCCGTCCTTGGCCAGCTGCTCTGCCCTGGGCAAAGCCCTGCCCTTCAGAAAGGGTTTGAAAAGCGTTTCCTTTG
This sequence comes from Dicaeum eximium, assembly GCA_013396995.1. NCBI lineage: Eukaryota > Metazoa > Chordata > Aves > Passeriformes > Dicaeidae > Dicaeum > Dicaeum eximium. The sequence continues at coordinate 168,445 of VWZP01004917.1, read as the reverse complement.
CCTTGCAGGGCCGCCTCCCGGGCATCAAGGTGAAGTACCTGCTGGTGGTGTGGCTGGGCATCTTCGTGGGCAGCTGGGTGGCCTACATGCACTACTCGTCCTACTCGGAGCTGTGCCGCGGCCACGTCTGCCGCGTGATCATCGTGAGTGGCAGCGCAGCCCGTGGGTCCTGTTCGGGGTGCTGGGCTGGCTGGGGCTGTGGGAGCCCCATTTCCAGCCTCCCAAACCCCAAAGCTGGGAGGAGGAGCCCTCCTGGCAGCTGCTGCCCTGGCGCTGTCCCTGACATCGCACGGAGCTCGGGGCAGCAGGGGTGACCTCACCCTGCCGGGGTGACGTGAAACGATTTCATGAGATGTCAGAGGGAAGCAGCCAGGGCAGGTCCATGTCTGTGCAGATGGAGCTGGAATGTCAGGGCAGGGAGCAGGATCTGTGGGCAGGGACAGCATAGCACCAGTCCCCTCTGGGCTCTGCAGAGCAGGAGGAAAAAGGGGAGCGCTCAGTCCCTGCTGATGAGCCCTAGGGAAAGCAGCAGAGCTCCGTGTGGCAGCCTGGCTCTGTGTGTTTGGCCCCTGTTTGGGGTTTGCAGCGTGGTGCATGTTCCATGTTCCCCATGGAGGGATGCCCCGGGACTGCTGTGTGTGCCCCTGGCATGGGAGCAGGTCTCAGCCCAGCCCAGGAGGGGAGGGGGAGCTGGGCTGTGTCAGAACAAGCCTCGTTGATCAATCCCTCAGCAGAGAAGGGAGGCAGGAATTGCCATAACAACAGCGACGATCGTGTAATTTGATTTTCTGCCTGACTCCGACCGCGGGGTCTTGGGCGCTAATTCCTGCTCGGAGCTGGGGCTTCCAGACACCGTGTCTGGCCATGTCCCGTGTGAGCAGGTCCAAGGGTTAATTCCCAGCTGCAGCAGGAAAAAAAAAAAGGGAAAAGATGCAGTGAACGTCTGCAGCTCCAGCTTCCAGCCCTGAGGCTGCCGTGCCCTGACTGAGGAGCTGCAGAGCTGCAGCCTCTCCTGCCCAGGGATGGCTCCAGCTCCAGCCCAGCCACGGATCAGAGCCACTGTCTGTCCCTGTCCCTGTCCCTGCCACCCCTGGACTGGGGCCAGCCTGGTTCACAGCAGGGACTGCTGCTCTGCTGAGCAGCCTGAGCCTGTGTATCCTCACGCTGCCCTCTCCTCCAGCCCAGGAAGTTCTCTCAAACCCCTGGATTTGCAGCAGCAGCACCCAGGAACAAATGCCTGAGATCCCTCCAGCAGCACAGGGGTCCCTGCCAGCCCAACCCCACCACACCAAGGCACTGAGCCATCCCTGAGGGCCAGTAGAAATCTGTCCCTGCTGAGCTCCTTTCTCTCCTTGCCCTCCCCAGTGTGACCAGTACAAGAAAGGGATCATTTCTGGCTCCACGTGCAAGGACCTGTGTGAGGAGCGCAGCCTCCTGTTCCAGCACTGCCTCTCCTCCTCCCCCAGCCAGCAGGTAGGTCTGTGCCCCACCCGTGCCCATCCTAAAGCAGAACCCAGCTCGCTCCACTCGCTGTCCCCTCCCTGTGTTGCAGGTTTACAGAGGGCTCTGGAGGGACAGGGAGGTGATCATCAAATGTGGCATCGGGGAAGCCCTGAGGGCCGACAGCCGCCCCGACTCTGTGCCCAGGAGGGACGTGGTGCTCTTTGACAAACCCACGCGGGGAACCTCGATGGACGAGTTCAAGGAAATGCTCCTCAACTTCCTGAAGGTCAGTGCAGGGCCCGGTGTGATCCCACAGGCCTGGGGTGGCTCCTGTGAGCCAGACACACCAATTGTGCTTTTCCTCTCCCTTGAAGGAGAGCTCCTCCTGCCATGCACTGGGTGAGGGAGGAAATGAATTCTTATCTGTGAGATTTCAGTAGCAGCATCCCTGGAGGTGGCTGTGCCATGGCTGTGGGTGGCATCTGTGCTGGGCAGAGCTGATTTGGTGGCCCTGTTGGGGCTCCTGCAGCAGTGGTGGGGTGGCAGCTCTGGCAGGAGGGTCTAGAGCAGCCATGAGGCTGCTGAAATTCTGCTGGAGCTGGATCTGCCTACACATGGTGTGGCACTGGATTTTCTGGAGTGTCACAATTCCCTCCTCTCCTCAGCGCAGTTCTTTGCTCCCCCGGTTTGTTTTTGTGATGTGACACCCAAACGTGGAGAGCTGCGAGGGTCTGATGCCACTTCTTGTCCTGTTTGCAGTCCAAGCTGGGGGATCAGCCATCTCTTCCCGCCTTGGTGAGCCGGATCATCACCATGGCAGACGTGAACCGTGACGGGAAGGTGTCCCTGGCAGAGGCCAAATCCATCTGGGCGCTGCTTCAGCTCAACGAGTTCCTCCTCATGTTCTCCTTGCACGAGAAGGAGCACACGGCCAAGCTGCTGGGGCACTGCGGGGACCTTTATGTCACCGAGAAGATCCCCCACACGTCCCTCTACGGGGTGGATGTCCCCCCTTTCCTGCAGTCCCTGCTGCCTTCCATCGCCCACCAGCTCATCCACCAGTGGTTTGCGCCGGCCTGGCCCCGGCGCGCCAAGATCGCCATCGGCCTCCTGGAGTTCGTGGAGGAAATCTTCCACGGGACCTACGGGAGCTTCTACATCTGCGAGAGCAGCCTCAGGAACGTGGGCTACAACGACAAGTACGACTTCAAGATGGTCAACCTGCGGAAGGTGGCGACAGAGATGACAATCAGAGGCTTCCTCAAGGGCCGGCACTGTGAGCAGAACGGGGACTGCACCTACGGGCAGGACTGCACGGCCACGTGTGACAAGCTCCTGAAGCAGTGCAAGAGTGACATGGTGCAGCCCAACCTGGCCAAGGTGTGTGGGCTGCTGCAGGACTATCTGCTCTATGGAGCTCCCCTGGAGCTGAAGGAAGAGCTGCAGAAGCAGCTCCGAACTTGCATGACCCTCAGTGGCCTGGCCAGCCAGATGGAAGTGCACCACTCTCTCGTGCTCAACAACCTCAAGACCTTGCTCTGGAAGAAGATTTCCAACACCAAATATTCCTAATGGGGGAAGCACGGCCCTGGAGTTTCCAACCTGCGAGCTTGGAGTGAGGTCCAAGGGCTGAAGGCCTGTTTCTCCATCCTCTCCCCCCCAGGAAAAACACACCCTGCACAGGGAGTTCAGCAGAGTTGCAGCCCCTTCTCCTTCATGGAAAACCAAGCATCACGACTTCCACCATGCAGCAGGATCAGGGATGGGTCGGCAGGAGCAGAGCTGGGACAGGGAGCTGGGCTGAGCAGGCTTGGGGGAGGAAGAAGAAAGGGAAAAGGAAGCAGAGCCCAGCTGGATGCATCAAACTGTTCCTTGATGAGCAGGAAAGCAGAGCAAAGCGATGGGAATGAATCATTCATGCTGTACTTGTCACATCTCCTTTTGAGGAAGGCTCTGATGTAAATAAACAGCTTTTACGTGAATTACACCCCATCCATCAATAGCCAAACAGCAGCCTGTTAAGTACCAGCTTGTTTGTGATCTAAAAAGGAGGAAAAGGTAGATTTCCCCTTTCAAAAGTCTCTCCTTGAGTGTCTGAGTCATCTGCCATCAGCTCCAGCTGTCACACAGGAAGCAGATCAGCTGTCTGTTGTACCGCGGAGAATCCTGGCAGTTCTTTGGTTCCGTTTTTAATGCCTGACCCCGACGGTGATGCCGTGGCTTGTGAGAGGCTCCCCCCGCTGCTCCTGCCCCCAGTCTGGAATTGGCAGCACAAGCCATTCCCTCAGTGCCCGCTCTGGAAGCGGCCGAGGCCAAGGATGGCTGAAAGGCAAAGGGCTAAACACGAACCGTGGTGACCCCTCCGAGTGCCCCGGGTGTCACTGCCCACCACACTCAGAGCAGGGATAAGCCAACCCCTCCGTTTAATGCTCCAAAAACTAAGCTGGGCTCGCCCTGCAGAGGTTGAAGGTTAATACCAGAATAATCCAGTGCTTCTCTCATCATTATTAAAATGAATTTCCAGGCAAAGCTTTTCTCCGGTCTCCAGACATTTTTTTCTTTTTTTTTTGGGCTGTGTCTGCGCTCCCAGGGCTCCAACTGTGGCTGTTTCCTTGAAATGCTCAATTATAGCGATCTTTTATTTTTATCAATTATAGCTGTGGGCAGGGAGGAAGAGCTGGATAAACTCCCCCAAGGTTGCTCTGTTCCCAGCACAGCCGTATTCCTGCTGCTGGAGCATGTGCTGCTTCTCCTGCCAACAATTCCTTAGGGAAGTGAGCCTGCAGCTGACGTGGTCACAAAATAAAAATACACCTGGCACTGCCAGCACCAGGGCTGCAAATTTAGGAGCCCTTTGGGAAGATCAGGATTTTCCTTCTGTTGGTTCTTTAGGATGCTCATCACCTCACTGGGGACTTTTTGGTGGAGCCAGCAGAGCTCACTCCGTGCTGAGGAGCTGCCTCTGGAATGTGATTTATCCATGGGAAGGTCGAGCACCCCCAAGGGTTCTGTGTTTGAGGGGTTCCTCAGCCTGGAGTGGGTTTGGGCAGTGCCAAGGTTCCCAGGAGGGAAAGGCAGGGCTGGAATTCACTGGGATTCAGTCATGAGGCTCCAGGCTCCTCATCCCTGGTCCTGCATCCCCATGGCAACAGCTCCCCTAGCAGATCCATCTCCTCCTGCCATGAGCTAAGGAATCACACGCCCCTGCCAAAATCCCCTCCTCAGGGCGTCAGAAAAGCCATTTTCCATCCTTCCCTCCATTGTTTACTCCCACTCAATCCCTGCTGTTCCCTTCCCTCACAGCAGTGTTAAAGCACCTGGAAGAGTGGAGGAAAACAGCTTCTCCAACATCAGAACCTCTAAGTGTTTGTGAAGAGGTGGCCCCTGTAGCTGAGACCTGGCCCTGACAGCTAAATTGAAAATAAAGACACTTGTGACAACAACTGTTCCATGAATCCAGCCCCCGTGGCCCTGGACACTCCCAGGAATTCTGCTCATCACTAATAAAAAGCACAAAGTGGGTGCAGTTTATAAACCACACCGGGGTACAGGAGAGAAATGAGCCAAGGCAAAGCTGTTTTACCCCCAAATTCCTCCAGATTCCCCACAGGAGATGGAAAAAAAGCCAGGACACTCCAAGACTGACAATCTGATCTCACTGGATCCCCCTTCTGCCCAAGGTGGATGAAGATAAAACCTTTAATTGCTTTAAAACAATCCTAAATTCTCATATCCATACTGGCTTTAATCCTAGAATGCTTTAAAAATAGCATTACTTGGGGTGCTACAAACACACAGCACAATCCTTTCAGTCTTGTAGGTGGCATCTTTATTTAGGTTTTTTTAAATTTAAATCCTTCTTAACCATGTAGAGAAAACACAGATGATCAAATTTTAGGAATCTGCAAACCATCAGACGTGGATGCTGCCAAGCAGTTCTCAGTTCCCATGTTTGTCAGACATTCTGCAGCTCAAGGCAGGATCTGCAAATAAAATAAAAGGCAGAAAAAGTTGAAAAACAGGCAGGAAAGGGAGCAATGAAGTCAGTACTAATGAGCTAATTAACCCCTGCCATCCAGACTCTGCTGCCCTCATTATCTTGGGGTTGTCCCAAGATTTTTCACATCCCAGAGGAAATAAAGATGAAATAAAGATGAAATATAAAATGAAACCACATTTTGAGGCTCTGTTATCAGGGTTCACAAGGAAACTTTTAGACAGGGATTTTTTTCAGTCCAGAAGGACACAGCACAAATTTAGGAGAAGCTCTTTGCCATGACATCAGAAAGGTTTTGGAAAAATCTCTGTCTGGGGGAGTTTAGGAAGGGTTAATTTAAGAGCAGGATAGCTGGACCCTGCTTTGGGTTATTCCATCACTCCCTAAAAATCCAAGGTGAGTTTGCCAACCTTGGTGCAGAGCCAAGCTATTAATAGTGCAGGGAAAAAAAAAAATCTGTGTTTATCCCAGCTTTTAAAGCCATGACATAAACCAGTCCTTGATGATGAAGGGCTATGCTATGAGCAGAGATTTTTAATTTCTCTCTAAACCACTTTCATGCTAAACACTCACGTTTTCCACAGCTGAGAGTCAGTTTTGGGATCAGTAAAGCAATATCCATATCCAGCCCAGGAGTGCTGCCTGGGGAAGGGCAGCTGCAGTAAATGCCATCAGGAAAATGTGATGGCTCTGCTGTGCCTCACACAGGGAAGCTCTGGAGAGACTCGTCAGCACTCGGTGCCCACGCAGCCCCTGCTGTGAGGAAAGCCTGATGAAAAACCCCAAACACCGACTGCAGGGTTACAGGAAGACATTTAAATAAAAGAGCCACATCCTCAAGCATAACCACATCCCCACAACCTTATGAACATTCTTTTCCAAAGCCAGTGACTTTTGCCAAATAAAGGGTTCACTCTGCAGCACTGAGGCACCTCTGGCCCTGCAGTGGCCACAGAGTGAGGTTTGCCTTTAGCAGGGCCACAGTCACTCCCTGCAAGCCCCAGGGCCACAGCCCTGGTGTGCCCAGAGCTGCTCTCGCTGCATTTCTGGTGTCCCTGAAGAAGGGACAGTGACACACAGCACCACAGCATACAGGGACACTGTGACAGGGTTTGGAGCACCCTGGGACAGTGGAAGGTGTCCCTGATCAGGAGAAGGACTGCAGGGCAGAGTCAGCTGCATCCTGCCCATCCTCCACCATTCCCAGGAAAGGCAAAACAGGAAAAGCCACCAGGAAGTGTCAGGTTGTTGAGCAATCCTGAGAGCTCACAGGGCTCAGAGCACCAGGGAAGACCTCGCCTGTCACTGTCTGCCACCGAATGACACAGAGGTGGCACTGCAGCCACCCTGCAACACGAGCTGGGGCAGGGGCTGGGCTGGGGGCTCCCAGAGCTGCAGCTCACCTGGGCACTGCAGCTCACCTGGGCACGGCTCCTGCAGCTCTGCCAGGGCTCGGGGCTGCCTCTGCAAAAGGGAAATTCACAGGTCAGCCACACCCCAAAACAGTCACACAGTTACTGCTCACTGGCAACAGGAATTGAAATGAAATCAATCAACGGCACAGGGAATATTTATGGTTTCTGATAGGATTAAGGCTGGTGACTCCCAGTGGTGCCACGTGGTTTTACAGATCCCTTCCACTTTTATTTCTGTCACACAAGTGGCACCCACACATCAGAGACCACCAGTTCCCATTCTGGCACACCCAGCTCTCACGTTCCAGCAGCTCAGAGCTGGTTTGTCCCCAGTCCCCACCAGGCTGATGAAGGATGTCAGGCTATCAATCACTCGGAGTGCCCACGGGGTGCAGAACAAACGAGCGTAGAACATAGCCTGGGTCTCTCTCGCCACTTTTTGACACAAAGATGCCACAGCAGCCATCTCAGTAACGCCAGTGGCAGCCTGGGGGAAACAACTAACCCATAAAAACTCAAAAAAACCCGTAATTATGGGTGGATGTCCATCCCTGGAAGTGCTCAAGGCCAGGCTGGATGCAGCTCTGAGCAACCTGGGATAGTGGAAGGAGTTCCTTCCAACCCAAACCATTCCATGATTCTGTTGCATTTAGAGGATTTTATCACCTATTTAAAAGCAATGATACAAAGGTATTTGCTGCACGTGCAGACATCAAATCCAACACTCACAGTTAGCAAGGTGGTTGAAGCTTGCTTGGGCAGCCCTTTTCTGAAGGATCACCCTTTATTTCTAAATCACATCATCTTGGTCACTTCTTTTCTTGTCCACTGCCAGGCTGAAAAAAAGAAGAAAAAATGCTGTTAATAGTCGCCTAACAACCTTTTTCCTTTTTTTTTTTTGTGAAACGCGCTAATTATCTGAAAACCAGAGAACTACAAGAATTAAAAAAAATACCTACTGAAGTCCATTTTACCTAATGAAATCTCTGACAACCTTTTCCTGAAAACCTCAAAAGCCCTAAATTTTCTTCCCTTATTTAATGGGGTATATTAGAATATACACAGCTGTGTATGCTTTATATTACAGCTATATAGATATAAAATATATTCAAACATATTGATATAAATATATAAAATATATCAAATATAAAATATATTCAAATGAGGTACCTTACAATATACTCGGTCCACAATATATGGATATATTATTAATATCACATTAATACATATAATAAGAAATATATTGGTATTTCGCTCGTAGCGCATTCCCCGATGTGCCGGATTTACAGCGCACGTGGCCGCTCCCGGAGCCCGGAGAGCCGCGGGGCGCTGCGGGCCGGGCCCGGCCCGGGGCTGAGGGGGCAGCGCCGTTCCCTCAGCCTC